>NPFG01000784.1:0-12657 GCA_002288965.1 Xylaria sp. MSU_SB201401
GTTATTAAAATATTAAAATTATTTATTATAATTATTAATAAGTATATTAACAGTTTTAATTAAAGCTTTAATAGTCTTTTTAATAAGGTTATTAAAATTTAAGCTAAAGCATTTTATAATAGGTAAAAAAAAACACTAGTAGTATATTTAGCTAATAAAATAAAAGGTAAATAAAGGCTAAATTAAAATTTTAATACCCTAATTAATATTAAAAGGTGAGTGCTGAAAAGGCTACAAAGTGCTTAGTATAAATGGTAAATAAAAAGGTAAAAGTCATGATAATTTTATTAAAAATAGCGCTAAAAAGATATTAGTAGTAAAAATACTAGGCTTATAATTTATAAAAAGTAATATATTATAAAGTATATAATAATAAGGTTATAAAAAGTTTTATAAAGGGTATAAACTAGTTGTAATAAAAGGTAACAGATTTTAATAATATTAAAAATAAAAAGTATAGCAAGTAGGTTATTATAAATATAAGTTAAAATATTACATCTAGCTTTATTAAGCTTTAAAGCTATATAAACTCACATATTTAAGCATACCCTCCTCGTATACTTCTCGTACCTAATTCCTTCTTTATATAAGCTTTAGTTTTATATAATATTTATTATATAAAATATAAGACTTAAAACTATTTATATATATTATACCTAACTTGATTTACCTACCCACTCGTGATATAAAAGTAGTAGTTAAAAGATTAAGTTACTTAATTATTAGGTAGCTAAATAAAAAGAAATTTTAACAGCTATATAACTAAAAAGATAATAGATTTAATGCTAATAACATTAAATCTATATTATAATTACTAATTAAATATAAAAAGATTACCCTAGCTAAGCCTTAGTTAGTGGGATTTATAATCACGTAAAATAGTGGATTATTTAGTATTTAGGTTAGTAGGTCGGTTTAATATAACTAGACCTTATAAAAGTTAACTAGGTTTTATACACACTTTTTAAAAGACTTTTTATAAGCTTTATAAAACCTATTAACTTTATTAAGTTATTTACTAACCTACTTATTAAGATTACTAACTAACTCTATTAGTATTACTAACACTTTAACACTATTAATAACTTTAATAAGCTTTATTTAGCATTATAAAACCTTATATTTACTTTACTAAAGCTTTACACACATTATATAGCTGCTATAGGTAAGCTTAAAATAAGCTTTATAACTAAATAGGTTAGGTGGCTAGTTAGTGAGACTATAGTGGTTAAAGTGACCATTGTAGCTGTGTGTTTAACGTATATTATAAAGTAGCACCCGACTATTACTAGTTGATTTTAATATATATAATTAGAATATTAAGATTAACTCTTTTTATTATAACTTTAATTAATTTTTTTAATATATTTTATAAGCCTAATAAAGCTTACTTTTTAAAGCTTTTAATAATTATATATATAAAAGGTTTTTTATTTAAGTATAATAATTAAAGCTTTATAAAAACCGATATTAAAAGTTTAAAATTTATTAAAACTATTATTTAAGGCTTTATATACTATATAATAACTAGTTTTAATTATTTATTTGCTTAATAAATTAGAGAACGCTTTTTAAACTATTTTTAGCTGCGTTTAAACCTTTATTATAATTGTTATATAAAATACTATAAGCTTTATTTTTTTATTTTCTAAAAGATTTTTATATATAACTAAGTCTGCTTTATAAACTATTATATGCTTTACATTTTTTAAGCTTATAGCCGCTTTATTATAAGGTATTTAAGCGCGTGTAAAAGGATATATAGTAGAGGGATTAGCTGGTCTATATCTATTAAGTGTTTTACGCTTTAAAAACAAGCTGTTATTTATAATTAAGCATATTAGTTAGCTATATATAAAGGTCTAATATAAGCTATATGCTTATAAAATAGGTATTTTAATAGTTTTCGAGTTTTATATTTAAATATGTAAATAACTAAAGAAATAAAAGATTAGACAAGCTAATTAGCTATTAGCTAGGTGATTACGTGTTATCTAATTAACTAGTGGAACGGCAATTACCTGCGCTATTAAAGGTTGCGAACCGGGCTTATAACTGTCGTACTAGCGTAGGTCACCTATATGGCTGGATATGAAGCTCAATATTACTATATTTGTAATTATCGTGATCTACGAAGGTGGCCTTCGAAGGCTCCTTATATAGGCTAAATAGCGGTGAGCATACGGGCTAACCCTAGCGGCTCCACCCTAGCGCAACAAATAAGCATGCGAAAACGGAGCTATTCGAAGAATAGAAGGTCAGAATCCTCTTCCAGCGGGGAGGTCAGGTTCATTCCGCGCTTCAGGGCTTTTAGATTCCCACGTTTGGCTGAATGGTTCAAATCACACCTGACCTCGTGCGGGAATGATTGGGATTGGATCACGCTCAACCTAACTTTAGCAGGTGTCAGTTGCGACATGCAATCCGCAGCCATCGTTGTAACAACGAGGTCGCGACTTGGCCTAACAGGCCCCCAAATGGAACCTCAAGATATAAGGATTGGCTCTGTCCCTGGATAACAGGGTAGGACCGGTTTCTCTCATCCCTTTGCAACCCTCGGGTCCGCGTTACCCAACTGTACACCTCACCATTCCCGAGATCATCCAAAATGATGCGTCCTTCGGTCTTCAGCTTGGGTCTGGCCACGATGGCCGCCGCCGCCCCTTTCACCGTCCCGTTGAACGAGACGCGGGCTGCGGCGGTCACTTGTGTCTCTGGGTTATACATGATAGCCGCACGCGGGTCCAACGAGGACCCCGGAGAGGGACCTCTTGTCCAGGTGACGGACGCGGTCAAAAATCTTGTCCCGGATTCCGCTTCAATCGCTGTGGACTACCCCGCTAGTATCTACGATGACGGCACGTACCCGGTGTCTGTATACCAGGGTATCGATGACACAATCGAGAAGATCCAGGACTATGTCGCTGCTTGCGGTTCCTCAAGTCGCATCGTACTGCTCGGATATTCCCAGGGAGGTAATGTCATGACCGACACCTTGGCCGGCGGCGTCCTGAAGCCGGATCCGATCACCGAGGACTACAGAAGTTATAGTATGTTGAAACCTCTTCCTAGGATTTATTAATATCACCACTGATAGATCTGCGTAAAGTCAAAGCCGTCGTAACATTCGGCGACCCGACGTTTTCCGTTGGCGAAAGTTTCGACTATGGAACTTCAAAAAAGGATGGCATCTTCTCTCGGGGTGGTGATAGCCTCGAGCTACTGAGAACTTACAGCAGCGTCCTACAGATGTACTGCCTAGACCATGACACCATTTGCGCTACTGGGAACAGCCTTGACGTCCACTCGTCTGAGGTGCCTACCTTCGCCCAAGCCGCTACCGACTTCATCGTTTCGAAAGCTTGAGAAACACACGGAACCTGGTAATCCGACATAACTTTTAGGGATTGATCTTATGAGACCGATGGTATTATGATCTAAGAGTGCGGTGACTTTAGATTCTCGGTATATATTTTGGATCATTGCCTATGGTACAACGTGGCTGTGAAAGGGCTGGGATACCAGTATCTATGATTAGTGGAGAAGATGATTGCTATACCCTTTGCAGAATTAATTTTATCTCATGATGATTAATGACCTCCTTCTGATGGTCTGATGCTGCTTTTAGTCTTGTCTTCCGGATCCGTGTCCTTAGATTTTGACCCGGATTTCACGTTGTACTTAGGAGGGTAATCAACAGTATCAACACTGTCTCAAATCCCGACATCACTCATGCTTTATCACTCACATAGTTCCCACAAAGTCAAGTACTACGCGAGGAGTCGAGAAGACTGGGTTATGATCATTATTCCCACTCTCATATTTTTAGTCTTGCCGGAATTCTGTTCGCGAGCTTTTCTATCCTCCTTGTCTACAGCCTCTAACTAGCCTATCGTACACACATAAATCGGCTGCAATGCCATTTTAGTTCCCCTGATCCAAGCCTCCTCCAATGCAGCCCATGCTTTCACAAGCCCTCAGCTCGAACGGAAAGCTACTTATACGTGTCAAGGGCAACAACACGGCAGAAGGTTTACGTGGCTTTAGTCGCGAGTTCTATGAACTACACTGAGATGTCATCGCCGTTTCTTTTCTAAGCGCCGCCGTAGACCAGTAGGCTTTGAACCTTGACCCGGCCAAACCCCCGTTCGTGTAACAGGAAACGACCGCGATGGTACGGAAACTCAACAATTGTCATCACAGTGACATGCTCTGCATTAACCCCTGCCTTCACCAGCAGCTCCAGCACCGCACAGAGTGTCTCGCCAGTAGCTAGGACGTCATCAACCACGACAACCGGGAGGCCTTTCGGGACCACGTCTAGGCCTATCTCGATACTCTTCACTTGGAAGTTATGAGATGAGGAAATGTGTGAGGAAGCTTTGGCAACTGAGACAGTAGGGGGTGGTAGTTTCCCGGCTTCACGGATCAAAGCTAAGGGCTTGTGGACTTTGAAGGCTAAGGACGAGGCGAAGATAAAGCCGCCGGCTTCGCAACACACTACAGCCCCGACATTGTCCCAACCATCCGTGTAGCGATTTTGCAGCAGAGATGTACACAAATTCAGGCCCCCTGGCTGTTGCGAAATATCGAGCACATGGCGAAAGGCAACTCCTGGGAGCGGAAAGTCAGGAACTTGACGCAACATGTTGCGTAGTCGCTTGAGATCTTCATCGAGCAGAGGGAATAGGGATTGTTGTGCGAACTCTTTGACCACTTCGTCTCCATCTGTGTTGTTGTGGAAGATGAAGTCCGGTCGGTAGGTTAAGGACGTATGACAAGAGCCGTCCTTGTAGTCGTTGATGTTGACGTTACTTTGACTGCCCCGACGGCGGTATCGCGTCTCCTCGCTCGCTTCGACACGAACATCGAATACCCTGCTATTTGCAGCCAAGTGCGATAAGTTTGCTACCGGAGCTTCATCCCTCATTCCCGTGATGAACAGTACGTCCGAATCCTGGGTGTTGCATCTGACGTTCAGGAAGTGCTCTTCTCTCAGTCGTGGGTTCTGCGTCAGCTGCTTCTGAAAGAATTCTGTCAATGAGTCCCGGTGTAACTCTTTGTACTTGCGGTTATTTAATAGGAGATTGAAATTGACACCCCTAGCTGTAGCATATGCTTTCTTGGTCTCATCACTGATGCTGACCACATCTATGCGGGAGCCGGTGAAGTTACGCTCAAGCTCTAAGCGCCAGAGGTAGGCACAATGGTCCTTACCGACACAGCTGTCGCCCGTTACCATTATGATGATCTTCGGCTTCATTGGTGCTTTGAGGGGGAAAGCGTAAGCCAGTACATTCCTTGGATCGAACTTTAATTTGAGACCTATCAGCCGCGGTAGATTTTTGCCGAATGCTTTAATTGCGAGATTTTCGTCTCGAGGATCAGCTCCAATATCCGCGCCGTAAACACCCTCGGCTAGGGGCAACAGGTCTGTGGCAACCTTATATACCCATTGCGCTGCAGCATGAGCAACTTGGCATCCGTCTTGGTCGCGGGGCCATACTCCCGTGATCACGCAGGCGTAGTCCCAGTCGCGACAACCGAAAGCGGTGGCGTCCGGGGCGACATCCTTGATTACACCACCACCATGCAATAAATGGATGTAGCAAAGAGGAGAGGGACGCTCTTTGATTGCTGTGAGCAGAATCCTCGAGAGGTTCTTACTGTAAGCATGCTTCAAGAATAAGCATCGCTTGAACGCAGACGTCTTGCCCCCAATGTGGCCACCATGCATCTCTGACATATACATATCCGTTTCAAACAAACCATTGCCGTCGACGATTTTCGAAGAACTGGGATTCCCGAGAGCGCTTTTAGCTAACTGGCCGGCCGAAGGAAAGCCACGGCTCTTCATAGCAGACCTGAACATAACTGTGCCAAGCCGCAATTGACCAGCGTCCCAGTATAGATACATATCTAGAGATGTGGCCCGAGGCAATGACAAAGCGAGTTGTTTTTCCAGTTGGCGCTCCAAATTTCTGTCATTTCGCCCCGAATGGACCCAGTTCTGGACCATGTACCTCCGAGCCTTCGATGCTTTGAAAATCACACTGACGCAGATACCAAAATTGGTGCCAGCGCCTTTGATAGCCCATAGCAGATCGGCTTCGTCCTTGTTGTCCAGACGCACAGCTCCAGCCGGACGATGGGCGGATGGCACTTTGCCAACTGAGATAATTTGTCCAGACTGGACACCCACGAGGACCGCACCGACGATGGCGTCAGATGCGAGCCCGTACGGTCTAGACAAGTGACCTATGCCCCCCTGGAGCCATAAACCCGCACCCACGCTCGGTCGAGACCCTAACGGCACTGTTAATCCGGCCTCCATTGTCGTCCTGATGATATCCCCCGTCTTACCGCCAGTCTCCACAAGAACAAAGTGATCAGAGTGCGGACCCTCAACTTGCTCGTTCTCCTCAGCCGAAAAGATATGTATCTTATTGAATGAACCCATATCGATGGCGACTACGCCCGGCCAGAGGCAATGGCCGCTGTGCCCCCCGGCTAAGGCTGTGAGGCCAACTTCGTGTTTAAGAGCCCATCGCACGCAGTGTTGGATGTGCTGAATCTCGGTCGGTTGAACGATCGCCGCGGGGCGATGAAGACGGGCTTCTCGGTTCTTGATGGTGATGTCGGTTTTTGCTAGAGGTACCATTGCGGTCAGTTCCGGCAAAGCGGTGGCATGACGAGTAAATGTCATCATTATTTCGGGTGCGTTAAATAGGAGTTCATTCGGATGAGCTTCGTCACGGCAGCCTAGGGCACGGCATGCCTTTCGCCGCCCAGCTCGGACCGCTTGGTCTGTATCTGGGTCTTGCATCGTGAATCCAGTGATTAAGGAAGCAAAATGATCCAGTTCTTCGTCCTTATCGGCTACACGAACAATTCCGGTAGGGAAAGTAGTCACGCTCTGGCATACCAACCCGGCAACGTCTAAGGTTCCGTGGCGGTGGAATGCCACCACTAATGAGTCTTCCAATTCCTGGTTGAGTAGACTCAAAGCCTGTTGAATGAAGTCATGATGAGGATGCATACCATAGAGGC
This sequence comes from Xylaria sp. MSU_SB201401, assembly GCA_002288965.1. Taxonomy (NCBI): domain Eukaryota; kingdom Fungi; phylum Ascomycota; class Sordariomycetes; order Xylariales; family Xylariaceae; genus Xylaria; species Xylaria sp. MSU_SB201401. Next base: position 7,051 of record NPFG01000784.1, read on the forward strand.
TATGACAGAACAAAATGGCATCATATCTATGGCTAGGATTGTTGTTGGTATCCAGAGCGAAAGAAGCTCGATGAATGGTCGGCGAGCTCTCTAGAGAAGGTAGAGAGGGCTTTTCTTTCGAGACAGAGAGTCCAGCTTCTAAATCAGAAGCAAATAACTCATTCGGCTCAAAGGCCGTGTAGTTTTTAATCTTCTTTCTCAAACGACTAGGTAAGTCTGCGAATACGCTCTTCGGGCCAGGACCAATTTCCAGAACCGAGATTTGGCTACGTGAGCCCAAGGTTGAGGAAATCGCCCGAGTTAACTGAGGGATAGTGAATTTTTCGTACGATTGTGAACCTCGTACCAAAACATCGAAGCCCGTGCTGTACTGGGTGTTGGACAACGGCTGTTTCGTGGCTTGTTGCCTAAGAGCCTCTTTGAGAGACTCCAGACTAGCCATTGTAGCTCGAGTTAAATGTCTTCGTATTTTTGTCGGCGTCGAAGTTTGAGTTGGGAAGTGAAGGTTCGTAGTAGATGGGAAATGAGGCTGAACGAGAGTTTGGAAGTAAAAATTAAAAGGTAACAAGTTGAGTACTCAAGATTAGATGGTTGTTTGTTACAACAACGCAGAGAAATACGAGCAGTTATTGGAAATCACAGTTGTTGAACAGGCAACAGAGTACCTGCTAATGCACCTCCGCGTCATCTCAAGCTGTATCTCTCTTATTTTTATCCCACCACCGTAAACACCACGAGGTAGGCATCATTGGGTTCTTAAGTAGCTCAGTAACTATCTGATTCAATTCTTGCCTAATACTAAGTAGTCTCATTGGTATTGTTTGTTCCGCTTTTCACCAACCAAGTAGGGAAAGTTGTTTACGCATATATAAATGTACTTTTATATTAATACTATTGTACCTTCCTCCCGTACCTACCTCACATAACTTGGATGCTTCCTGCCTTTGCGATGTTATCTGTCTTTTAGTACTTGCCCAAGTACTGAGTACCTAGATATGTATGCAATACCTCTCTAGGTAGTTCTTAACCTCTTAGAAACGTGAAGGCCAGAACGCGCCAATAATTGCAACCTTCGCTTCAAACAGTCTACTACACCATCACCCAGCAACAGCAGCAACATAGCCATCACTACCCAACACTCACCGTTATCATTATCATCGTCATCGCCGTTATCACGAGCACCATGATCCTTTATCCCAGTTTCTATGAAGTTGTTCAGTACAGGCGTGGTATGTCGGACGGCCGCTTGTTTTCCTTGACGGGTATGCCCCCAAGTGCGACAGAGACAGATATCCAAGATCTGGTCGCAAGGGCCATCTGACATGTCCCTCGGAGTCGGGGAGATGTGGTAGTCTACTGGTAAAGACGCCCGCAGCCTACAGTCTCGTCCGCGAAGAACATTGGCTGGTGTCACATCCTCTGCTCGACCCTTGAGCTCTCAATACAGTTTCTATTGCGAGTAGATAATATGAAATTTAAAGGCCAAAGCGGTGCCATTCCCGTGGTCAGACGCGTCGACTGGGGTATTATATGTATCAACAGGTTTTGACCAAAGGTATATTACTAGAGTAACTCTATTATGCCCGGAGACTTTTGACTCCGTTTGAGGGTTTCTGCCGCCGCTTTTGGAGTCACTTGCACCCCAAAATGCCAAGTCCAAACACTGCAACCTCGTTAGCTTTTATTGGCCAAGCTCCCGCCCCATGCTGTCTTGTTTCATGCTTCTTGGATTCTAAAATTCACGACAAACGAGCCCAAAAATGGACCTATATCTATCCCGTTAATATATGATTGACGCACCCTCCGCCATACCGGTCTTGCTAGAATATCGCCCTGTTTGTATTCAGAAAAGCCTGACATGCGCATTCGCTCGCCCTTTATCAATCCGCTGTCTTTGCTCGTATCCCATCATATTATACAATTCCCCATTCTTGTTCTCATTTGGTACAGGCTCCTGTCAGTCTGCCCTGTTAATCTATAATTAACGTACTCTATAGGCAAGCGGCCATAACGCGCAAGCGGCCACTCTGTTACTGCGTTTTACTTTAAAATATAGAATAATATAGTATAAATGCACTAGACTACTTTATTCTACTTCCCTTTCTACTTCGTTTTCACATGTACGGGTGCTATGTTCTATCTCACCGCACGGTGAAGAGGGGCGGGCGTTCTGGTACCGATTTCTTTTATCCAGCGTCCCATTCGATAACACACTCGTCGGCAAGAGGCTCAACCTTGTCGTAGTGTGGGCTAGTCGGTCCTGGCGGCGATGGCTGAATATGACACCTGCCCTCCGTTTGAGCTTCCTCAGCGGCATCTACAGCGACGCCCAGTCAAACAAGCCCGTTGACATGCCCACAATGATGCGCTAGCCGGCTTGGTTAGAAATCAAATCCTACATTTCTGTGAGGGTATTCTCGGCCGACTTTGGCTCCATGCTGAGACTCAGATCGAATACTTCCTCCCACCCCCCAAGAAAAAAAAAGTCGATACATGTCACACACGAATTAGTGTTCCACGAGGACGCCGAAAAAGCAACTAGGCTAAACAGTGTCCGATTACTCACGCCAGGACAAAATTACTCATGCTACCCAATTTTCCATTTTCATCCGACCATGCCTCACCGTCCATTATCTCGGCCACGAAAGCTGGACCAATGAACGACCACCGTGAATGGGTTGGCCTCACCACGATGGGCCAATCAGCCCCCTCGAGTAGAACAATCAAATCTCCTAACTCAGTGGAGCTGATGCTTGTTCCTAAGGCCATTTTATCATTGAGATGAAGTCGCGCCAATATCAGGGCCTTATCCGTCAGATTAGTAGAGAACTGACCAATCATCTCCAAAATATCCGGACTGCCATCGAACGCACGACCTTGATTATCAACTTTATTAGATATTAAGGAAGCCATAATGACTGCACAATTGGTTAATTCCTCTGTCCAAAGCTCCGCCCCAGACCCCGTTGCTGATTTCCATTTTTCTACGAGATCTTTGCCAAAGGTGAGGTCGAATTTCGATTTTGGATACTGGAGGATGTCTAACCAGGCAGTAAATATATCATCCGGTTCAGAATATATCTCTTGTTTAAAGAGGTCATAAGCAATGTCTTCGGGTTCTGATCTATCACAGTATATGGGATTAGTCTGCAATAAGGCATAGAACTGACGAAAGAACCTCGTTTTATCGATCCAGAGGCGTAAGGTCTCCTCGTCTCCGATAAGGTCAGTCGCTTTCTCAGAGAAAGTGGGTATGTCGCATTGTTCCGAATGTGTAGGGAAGGCTGATGTGATGGTGAAATGCTTCGTCCATGCTTCCACCGTCCCAATGATCTTTCCTCGGACATGAAGCTCTCCCTGTATCGGGTTCAAAGCTGCCGGCGATGATTTGCTAATTCGTGAGCCCGCAGTCGCATTGCCGGAAGGTGTAGAAATTTTCATATTACCATCCGACCAGTTCGGTACCCAGCTTGGGAAGGGGCCGTCTCGATGGATACGGCAGGCGTCGCCAAGGACTTTCAGCGTACCAGACCAACATACCATGGCGACAGCAGCCCCCTCGTACACACGTGCTATTGACTTTCCATAATCTACCTCTGGCAATGGAATGCCTAAAGAGGTGTATAGTGCGTGAAGTCCGTATATTTTGTCCCTTGGCTCCGTCGCTTGGAACTGATTCACATCTGTGAGGCAGGATGAAAGGAACATTACTCGCCGATCAAGTTCGTCTTCATCATCCTCAGGCGTAGAGCCAAATTTGGGTGATGATGAGACTTCTCGGATGTAGCCGCGTAAAACGTTTCGCACGTCAATGCCGACTAGGCTCTTGTGAGCCTGTTGGTCTACTTGTTCGATGAAATTATCAAAGACCAGAAATTTTGCGGCCTTTGAATAATCGTCCCACCGGACTGAAGTGCTACCGCAGACGACACTACAATCTTGTGAATATACCACCTCTTGCAAGGTCCAGATCCGGGAATGCCATGGGTGGCAGAGGATGTAGCTTAGGGACGAAGAGTCGACATCCAGATGTCCTTGCTCACGAAGCCTTTCTGCAACTATTGTTAGTACGTCAATATTCTCAATTCATTCGTTCGCACATACTATCGAACAATAGTAGCTTCTTTAATCCGCGTTGTGAAGGACATGTTCCAATTTTTCGTAAAAGTCGCATCAATTCATTCGTGAATTCGTTGCCTTGGCCAAGCCAACAGATTGTGTGGGATGCTTTTGCGTAGATTTCTCCCATAAGTGCAACCTGCGAATTACGCTCCTTAACACTTATTTCACTTTCTTCTTGGTCTATACATATTGCATCAACCCACAGGGTGCGTCTTTTGTCTTTCAGCCTTAGATGTCGAAGAGCGGATTCGCAATTTGGAGTGATTAGCAAGACCTTGCCATTACATGTAAAGGACTTAGTTCCGACGCGAGAGCCCCAAACATAAGACACCGCTTCGTAATTGCTATTGTCGAGATCGACTTCGGCCAAGGTCGCCTCTAAAGAGGCGTCAAAGTCCGGCGATGGAGATAGGGCGAACAAGCGGATCGAGCGTGGAGAAGAAAGTGGGAGATGGTGGAACGTTGCTTGCGGCATTGTGCTTCTTTCCGCCGTATGAGCTGCAACCGTTATGGTTGCAAAAATGTGCCCTTGATCATCTTCGACAAAGTCAAGCAGGCAGTGAGCAAGTGGATGGTCATGAAGAAGAAGTAACCGTCCTGGAAGGTTGAGAAGCGACTCAGCCGCACTGCCGTCAAAAGAGGCGGGTTGATGGGGCGAGGAGCGATGCCCGATATGGATAAGCGTATTGGAATGCACTAAACCAGAAGAGGAAGTCCCCGGACAGAGATTACTGGCACGAACTATCTAGAGTCCTTGATTACCTAATGGGCCACCCCCCCTAGTGGGCCACCCAAACTAGCGGTTAACACCACTAATACTACTACCTTCACTCAATCAATTGAAGCTATTTAAAGCTGTTTTTTTATATTAAAATAGCTATGGAGTTAGAAAAAGAGACGTTTATTGTGCTAGTACTTATAAAAATTTGAAAAGGTAAATTAGTATAAAAAGCCGCTAAGCTTTTTAAAGTCTTTAAAACTACCCTCTAATACTAAGCTAATAGCTCCTTTTTATACTGCAAAGCTAACGAAATTAACTAGTTATTTAGTTTTAAAGTTAAAGCTTAAATTATTAAATAGATTTATAACTGTAAAAGTGCTAGTTATATATTATACTATTTAAAAATTATTAAATTTGCTAAATATATTTTAAAGACCTAAAAGTATAATAAAAAGATTAAAAAGTATTAGATTAACTAGCTATTTAAATGCTACCTAAATATAAAAATAAAGCTTTAAATAGCTTTTAAAGCTGTTAAAGCTATAATAGATTTGCTAGCTTTAAATTTTAAAGGTTTTTAAATATTATAAAGCTACTCACTAAAAATACCAAATTTTACTATATTATATTATAAATATAAATAAATATAGACTTTAAAAAGACAAGTCTTTTTATAAAAAGGTTATAAAGTCTTTATAAATAAAAATAGGCTATAATAGTATTTTAATATTATTAATTAAGTAATTATTTAAAGAATTTTTTAA
>NPFG01000785.1:0-12644 GCA_002288965.1 Xylaria sp. MSU_SB201401
CTTATTAATATAAATTAATAAACCTTAACCACCTTTAGCTTTTAAAGGCATTTAAACTTTTAATATGTTTCGTCTTTATTACCTTTTATAAAGTTATTAATTTTCTTTTTATAGTTTTAATAAATGCTATTTGCTTAAGGTATTAATAAGGTTAAATCTTTTATAATAAGTTTAACTAAAAAGGTTATAATATTAACTATAAACTGCGTTAGTAAAAGGTTTAGAGTTAGAATCGCTTTTAATATAATAACACTTTATAGTTTATTTGCTAATAAATTAATAATTAGCTAAAGGTGGTTAAGGTTTATTAGTTTATATTAATAAGTAGCTAATTAAATTATACCTTTTAAGTTTTTAAAAGTAAAGTTATCTAACTTTTTAGTTTATTTTAAAGAAAATATATTAGCTTTTTATAATAAAACTATATACTAGCTATAAGTGTTTTTTAGACGTTTAGTTCTTTTAATTATTTTATAATATATATATTATAATAACTAATATTTTTAATAATAGTCGAGGTTTATTAAATAAATAAAGGCTAATTACTATATATTTAAGCTGCTTTTATAAAGTTTTTATTTTTAAGTTATTAGATCTTTTCATTTTAAAGGGGTTTATATTAGTTGTTTATTTTTAAGACTACGAGATTAATTTGACGATATTTTTTATAATACCTTTTTAGGGCACTTTTAAAGGCTTTTTTAGGTTAGATAACTACTTATTTTGTTAGCAAAATGTATACTAAAGACTAAAGGACTTAATAGATTGTTTTAGGTTAATATTGTGATCTAAGTCTAATTTGTTTTATTTTTGTCGCTACTTTATAAGCGTTTTGACTTTTTATATTTTAGCTAACTATTTTTTTAATATTTTTATTTGTTTTATAAATTTAACTTGTTTTTATAGGGATTAGATTTTTGCTTTTATAATTAGATTTAGATTAGATAAAGTTATTGTAAATATATAATAAATATAAATAGCTTAAGGTTAAAGTTATTAAAATTGTTATAAGCTGGCGTAAATAGGCTAGATGTACTGATAAAAAGGGTTTAGAATAGGTATAGTAATAAATAGAGAAGTTGATAACTAAAGAATAAGATAGACCCAAATAGCCCGCGACTTTTAAATATAAGAGTTTATATATAAATATAAGTATAATATGACTGGCTAGTGTCCCTGTTAAAGGATCTTAGGTTAAGAACCTAAAAACGTGATATTTTAATATAGTTTTAAATACAGATATAAATAAAATAATATTAAAATTATAAAAAATATATTTAAATTACTTATTAAGTTAATAGCTTAAATTTTTACTATAAATCTTAATAGCTTTAATATTAGCAAAGTTATTAAGATTCTTAAATATAGATTTTATATAAAAAACCAGGATGGTTAAGTTAATTAAATGGCTAGGTCAAATGGGAGATGCGTTATTTAAAGACTAAAAAATAGCTGAAATTTTTAATAATTTTTTAAAAGTTATTTTCCGATTTTTCCTAAATATTTCCGATTTTTTTTAAACATATTTTTAATATACTTTAGTTAATTTTAGTTAATTAATTTTTTTAAAAAAAACTAATAACTATAACTATAACTAATTAAAACTAAAAACTAGTAATTAATTTCCTAACCCTGGGTTTACTGCGATAGCACAATAAGGTAAGTCATCAAATAGTGCATAAGGAATTCGGGAAACTAATTTGCTTGTATTTATATGAACTACGCGATGCTTTGATAATGAATAGGAGGGTACTTCATGCATACTGGGGGGGCAGAAGTTCTACGACCTTGAGGGCTGAATGAGATGGTAGCCATTTCTAGCATCGCTTTCAATCCTGTACATTGCCGATTTTTATGTCAGCATCGTCCTAATCCAAATTCGCAATTCGATACACTAATTTCTCACCAGATACTTCTTTCCGCTTTAGAATTTCAACGCCCTCTAATATACCCTCAAATCCTATCGTTTCCCCAACCCTAACAGGATGGCTGCGAATCTCTCCACGATTCAACATCCCTTGAGCACATGAAAACCACGTCACACCAAAGTCATGCAACTTGACGTCTGCGTTGATGGTATACGGCTCTTTCCACCCAACGTTCCGTCCTAGGAGAGCCGGCCCGAGCACCCAATCTGGTGTCACCACCTTGCGGGTATGTGAGCGCTCCGAAAACGGCTCCAAACTCGTATAGCGACCACCCGCACGGCCCAGCGCAGCATAGCAAAACTTCATACTTTCGCCTTCGCACACGCAGTCTAATGCATAAGACAACGCATTTCTGGTATATGTTCGTATCTCGGCTGCAGTTTTGGGATCGTTGTAGTCGTACGCCTTGTGGGCGCCGTAATCGTGCACGAGGCCAAAATTCCTGGGTGAGCACGTAGTGATAGGCAGCAAGCCGGATCTTTTCCATTGTCAGTTCGGATAGAGTAATTTGTGAAAGATCATCAAGGTTTATTAAGGTCCTTACTTGCGGATTAGTTGAATGGCCATAGTACCAGATGTTGTACTTCCTCCGTGAACCAAAACGTACGGTAGATTAGTCGTATAGGTTTGGTCTTCTGGGTGGCCAGGGATCTTCAATGAGTAGAACAAGGCATATCCGATAGAGGTTATGGCTACGCCTAGTGCAGCAGCTGACTCAAAGGACACGGCGTCTGGGATCTTGAGCGTAAAATCAGGGGATGCTGCCACGTATTCCGCGAAGGCACCGACGCGCGGCGATAATGAGTTCATGCCCGGTACAGCAGCGAACGCTCTATCTCCAACTGTAAACTTATTCGAAGAAACAGAGGAGCCGATCCCAACGACATATCCCGCACAGTCGCACCCAGATACTGCACCATTGCATGCCATGGCCCCCGTTAATTTGACATCGACGGGGTTTATTGCCACTGCAACTACTTTAACCATAATCATGTCGGGTTCCAACGTTGGCAGAGGGGCATGTCTTGAGATGACGAGGGCTCCCGAGCTATTGGCGATAACAGCCGTATGGTGGGATGGAAGTGAAGCCGGTAGTGAAAACATCTAGAGGGCGAATAGAACGGGTTGATTTTATTATGCGCGCAAGAAACCGATGGAGTCAAGACAGATCTGAAGTATTGGCGTGTGATCCTTGTGTTATTACAAAAGATCTCTGGAAAATCCGGGGCAATAGTGACAATAAATAATAACGGCTGTTGTTTACTACATGACACCTAGATGAAGACTCAATCAACGCAACAGATTCAACCCAATTGCATGCCATCGCTTATACTGACACATTCGCTCTTAATAATGATGGCCCAAGGTCCGGCTACTCCTTCAGATCGTAACAAGTGTCTAGTCGGAGAACTCCTTTTTCAGTAACATCGACTTTCTAGGGAACTTCATGACCTCCGAGAACGCCGGTCCGGTGCTTTGTACCGAACCTACTTCCCCTCCCACCACTATTCCCGAATATCCAGTACTTCCTACACCTTCTCCGAGAACATGCTCGAAGCCTATATTGACGTGCGATACCACAAATCTCCACGAAGCCTCGCGACTAGGCGATACCAAAAGGAGTTCAAAACCAGTTACCTTGTCGTCTAAATCAGCAGTCGTAGAGCCGTTCCCCCCGTATAATTTCTGCACTTTCGCGTAATCATCGACTCCTGAAGGTTGGGAACTCCGGCTGCTGAATATCTTGGTTCCGTCCTTAACTAAAAGCATGGATGGGACTATCAAGTCCTGCTCAAGAGCCGACTGGAATTCGACGAACGACACAGAAAAGGGGCCGACATGAATTCGAACAGCAGTCATGCTGACGATGCAGGTATACCAGCTGAAAGCACTCCATAGTCGCTCATGGCCCGCCATGCCACCCCAGGAGGCCACCTCACCTCTAATAGTAGCATCAAACGTCAAATCGGCCACCGGTATTGGTTCGGTCCAAAAGAAATACGGCACCGCCGTTACGGAGGCTTGATCCGATGGCCAAACATTGTTATCCGGATACCTCGGAGGTGAAATTGAGGTCATGGTAATTGTGAACTTCGCCTCAGGGTTGTCTATTTCAACCTTGGCGCGAGACATGTCTGGGCTCACGAGGAAGGAATAAACCCAGTCATTGCCTTTCCAAGTGCCCCGCGTACCACTCTCCGGACATGACTCAACAACGGAATCTTCCGCGTATTCCACAATCGTATATCGCGAGCCATTCGCGAAGGCATAGTCAAGATAAACGCGAAGATTCCCTGTTCCGAGAAAAGAGAAGCCAGAATCCCGGTAGAAACCAAGCATAAATGACCTGGTGCCATCTCCGGAGATGCCGTCAAACTCCCACTGCTCTCCGACTGTCGAATTGATCTGAGGGATCCGGGGTCCCTCAAAATCGTCTAGCGAACTTGTCGAAAGAGCAACATGATTGCGCCCTCTAGCCATATCATATCTCCCCACATGACTGACCGTGCACCCAGACGCTAATGGGAGCTGCTCATGTGCTGACCACTCCGAAGGTGGACTAGGTTCCCGGATTCCAGAACTGACGGCTGTGGCCACTAGAGAGACGAGATTTAGGATGATGCCGAACATTGTGACAAGTGGCTGTACCGGGCGTTCGGGTCGCAGAGTGAAAATTGATGATTTTCAAAAGAGAAGCGGGATTAGTTGTCGGCGGGCTGTGTTTCTGAACGGGGTACATGATTCATAAGTCTCGGGGAATGACCCTGGGTGATCTCCGGTAAAGGTCCGAGGGGTTGCCCAGCTAATCAAATAAACGCCGATGACTGGTTACATAGATGATCTTACACCGGAGTGAAGGACACTAAGATACACGAGCGTTTGGGATTGCTATGACTCCATGTATTCCAAGTGTTTCGGAACAGCGGTGAAATAAGAAAAGTAACCCGCGCCTATATAATCCCTAGCTTCATGACCAGCAATAGATCCTACACGTCTAATTACCTCTATCTCTTAGAACTTAGATTTTAAGGACAACCATGCATCTGGCATTTGCAGCAACATATGAGACGTTACGCGACCAGTATTACACTATCCGTAGTGCCATGAAACCTCTGCGGTTGACCAAGTGGGAGCTCTTTCAACTATCCCTTAGAAAGGGGAAGTACGACTTAACCGCCTTTTTCTCCGAGGTCCGCGACAGCTGGGAGCTACTACCGTCAATCTCGAAATATACTCTTGTCACTGTCTCATTTTTAGTTTTTGTTCTTGTTCTAGATGGGATTCTCGGAAGGCTATATTCTCTTCGCCGTCTTGGGCTCCCGGTTCTCAAACGGCCACGGAATGTCTACCGGTGGGATTACAAGGCTATCTTAGAAGAGGGCGCTCGCAAGTACCCCGACTCCCCATATATTTTAACATATTCTGGCTACGAATATGTTGTATACCCGCCGTCTTTTTGGGACGAAATTAAGCGACTTCCTTCCTCTAAAGCATCGGGGCTGGAATGGTTCACTGAAGTAATGTTCCAGGGATGGCGCTTTCTAGGCACTGATACAAGTGCCGTCCACAAGGCGATAGTGGTCGACTTAGCCCGTGCCCTTCCCGGAAACGTCAGGACTCGCCAGAAGATCGTTGGTCAAACGTGCGATGCCGCCATAGGAAGTTGCCCTGATGGGAAACTTGTAACCCTATTCTCTACACTTCATGAAATCGTCGCGGCCACGAATTCCATCAGCCTCATTGGGCCAGAGGTCGGCACGGACCCCCGATGGCTGAAGGCAATTCAAGGGTTTACAATTGCTATGATTGTGGCTATCTATTGCTCACATGCGGTGCCTCGGGTTTGTCGTCCATTGGTGTCATTAATCGCTTATATGCCGGCTTGGGCTTTGTATTGGTACATGAGATTCCTCTTACGTCCTACCGTTGATCGAGAGTACCAAAAATATGCGTTGCCAACCGGTGTCATGGAAAAGGACGAATATGATACCAAGTTCTCAATGGCAAAGTGGTTGTAAGTCAGTTTCAATCATTAGATACCAAGTCCTCTCTAACCCACCTCATTCGCCTTTTTGGCCTATAATTTCGTATTTTCCGCACAAAGTTTAACGCCTGTTATTCGACTTCAAAGGGTCTACATGTGGATCGCAATACTTTTCTATTAAATTAGCTTAGTTGCTTACAGTTGCGCCTACGTAGGATGTTACGCTATAAGCCTGAGGAGCGCTCTCGAGGTCGGATCGCTCACGACCTAATCGTAACTTTGTTTGAGTCGACTCCTACAACTGCAGGGACACTCTACTTCCTTTTGGCTGAACTAAGCACTAAACCAGGGCTAGCCAGCGAGTTGCGAGGAGAATTGTCAAAAGTCATTGTAGATGGGTTCCTCCCACAGACGCAACTGAGTGAATTGCGAAAGCTAGATAGTTTTATGCGAGAGTGTTCGCGCAAGAACCCGTTTGGCCTCAGTATGTTTCTTCTTATTTTATGATTCATTACGACGCGTTGAAAAGAAAAATACTAATATAATATATGATACTATCGATAGTGTCGCTGAATAGAATACTACTTAAACCAGTTCAGCTTTCCGCTGGGCCTGAACTACCCGCTGGCACTCTCATATGTGTCGATGTCCACCAAATGTCCACCTCGGAAGAGTTATGGAAAGCCCCTGAGATATTTGACCCCAAGCGCTTTCTCAAATTACGAGAACAGCCTAATTGCGGAGCACGACACCAATTTGTTAGCCTCGGAAGTGATGTGCCTGGTTGGGGAGACGGAGCGCAGGCCTGTCCTGGTCGTGCTTTTGCTGCTAATTCCATCAAACTGATATTAGCTCACCTTTTGATGAACTATGATATCCAGCCTCCACGTGCCAACAAAGCCAAGCGCGGATCGATGCCCAATGGGTCTATGTCCCCAGATATGGGGGCGAAGATACATATTCGAGAGAGAAGCAAATGTATGGATCAATAGGTCAAATAAATGACAGCCAGCAGCGCACTTGTTGCACTAGTCAAAATGACACCGTTTGACTATGCAAAGCCTGACGATTTATATGAGCAATGCTGCCTCTGCAGTCGATTTGTTCTGTGTCTGCAGTTTGCGGGTTGTCGCACTATGTACCAACAAAATTAGCTAGGCATGCAATGCTAGTGAAGGGGTTGGGTGGATTGCACAACACGGCTGTAGTAATCATGACTCCAAAGTGTGCCGTAGAGTGGTAAGCTGTGTAGTGTGGCTGATATAATGAATCTATAGAAAAACTAAAAAGAGCCTAGAAAATCACGTGCCTCATTAAAGAGAATGAATCCCGTTTGTATCATGTAACTACTGCGTAGCACGTGAAATTACAAATGGCTTTACACGGACCCTGGGCACTACTTACGGTGCCAATCTCGACATACACTCATAATTTGGTAGAGAATCATTCCATCCAACACAATGCCAGCAGCTCAGAAGATTGTCTGGATCTACGTTATGCTTTATGGCAAGCAGTTTCTCGTAGTTATCGCCCCAGAATTGCTGAGCCCAATTTTCAAGCCAAGGGTCTGCCTCGTTAGCATACGAGCATCCATCTAGGACGATATCGTTCCATTCATTCGTCACATCGCTTAGCACTAGTGCTGTCTTTTTCCTTTCCTGGAACGAGCTGCCACTGCCCCACCCCGTCGAAGTAATTAAGATACCAGGTGATTTATACCAGGCGGGATGTAAGGAAGTGTTCTGTTGCTTAATAGTGCGGCCATAGCGCAGTGGAGTTGTGGCCAATAGAAATGTCGGCAATCCCGCTGCTGTCGTTTTCATCACTCTGGTCGACCATCCGGGATCGAATAGAGTCATTGTGGAAGTTGTCTTCGGGAATCACCTTGCTGGTTAAGAATGTGGCATAACTGATGGCTTCAGGGGCAGCAAGAGAGCCGTTGATGATCTCCGTGTAATAGTCAAAAAACGAATTGTATGATTGAATCACAGAACTTCCACCCTCCCGCCGAACAAATTCGATAAGTGGGGCGAGTGAAACCTCTGCTTGCGTAGTACTTAGATAGGGATTGGCAAAGAATACGAAGTTGGTGGACGCAGGGCCTCCCCATCCATCTAACGCCCACTTCGGCATTTTTTGGAAAAGGATATTTGTAAATTCAAGCTGGCTATCCGCCGTAGTCGGCAACATGAGTGTCGCCACTGTAATAGGTTGCTCGATGTCCACTAGGTGTGTTGAATTGAGAACCACACCAAACACCCCACCTCCTCCACCTCGTAGGGCCCAAAATAGAGACGAATCTCGCCATTTGTTGACCGTGCGGACTTTTCCGTCTGGGGTCACAATAGTGAACTGGAGAACACGGTCTACGCCAAGCCCGAGACCACCCGCCAGAACACCATGACCTCCGTTAAGCAGCCACCCTCCAGATATGCCTATATTGCCAATCGAGGCTGCTGAGAAGGTGATGCCTTCTTCATGAGCGAAGGCGTAGGCTTCGTCAACGCTCACACCTGCGCCAAAAGTGACGGCGTTAACTGGGGCAGTACCATTTGGGGATCCATCAGGGATAAACGAAGGATGATGGGCCATCTCCCTCAATCCGCGGGTCCAGAGAGCGAGTGAACCGCTGCGACTACTTCTTGAAACATAATCGAGGCCACTATTTTTGATCGACAGGGTTGCTCCAACGTTGCGCGCGTAATCAAACGCAGCTTGCACGTCCCGTGACGAACTAATGGCAACATAATGGCTCGAGACAACCCCTTGCCGACAAGTTACATTGTGAGGAACAGCCAGCGTAACTTGCTCCAGTAGGCACTGGTCATCTGGATCGGCGGCGCATCCCTCTCCTTGGATATGCTGGAACCCTGGGTATTTGTTGGTGCGGGCTAACCCTGGGTGGCCTGAGGTGAGCGCCTTCTTCAGAGCTATGCAGTCGTCTCCATCTGCCTGAGAGTAGCACACAGAGGCTAGTGGCTGGGCCTCTTGCAAACGTCCATTGAGCGTGGCGTTGAGCGTAAGTAAGGGGTCTATAGAAGTATGCCACAGAGGCGTTCCTGCCAGATACCAACTAACTAATCCAGCGAGAAGAACCATGAGTACTGAAAGCGACATGTGTAACCTTGGGTAGCACCACCGTGACTATAGGCAACCAAATTTAAAGTTTCAAGCTATGCGTTATTAAAGATAGAGAAAGTTCTAACGTCGTCTTCGTTCCATCAACTTCGCCCTCGCATTTTCCTTTGCGTTACCTTTAGCCGACGGAAGATAAGCATCTGATCTTCGCCTAGTGTAATCACTTCGTGCAGGCAGCACATACTTTGACCGTAGGATTGTAAAGGCAGGCTCTGTGGTTACAGCGAGCGTCAGCAGAATTCTTCCGTCGGAGTCGGAGTCGGAACCGGAACCGGAGTCGGAACGGAACAGGAGCAAGGGACTGGGTAATAGAATTTATCCTGTCTCATTGATGTCGCAATTTTAGTTGCATAGTGAAGTATTATACTTACTGTAGAAAAAACAGTACTGATGGATAAATCTTCTCGAGTCGCATGGTAAGAAGCCCTCAAGAAATTTTATGGGAGAGCTAGGCATGTGCCTAGGTACCTACTTGTAGGTACCTGAGGAGCGCAAGAGTGGTCAGCCAAGCTAAGGGTAACCCCTTCCTCCCTATTCACTTAAGGATAGATATCTCTTAGTATGTATACCTTTGAATCTTGAACTTGTCGTTGTTTCACAGCGCTTACATTACAGCCGCGTAGTCCCTAGTACCGTAAATACGTTTATGGTTTGGACGTGGAAGTACTACCGAGGTAAATAGTACACGAATGTCCTCACATCAACAGATTGGGGGGGTGCTTACTCTCAATTAGTATGAGCTTACAATGCCAAAGCTGATAAATATCTGCGACCAAAACCTCCGTAGACTTACCGATAGGCTCAATAGCTATGGCACCACGTAATTGTCGCATCAATATTATTATATCACACTAGTCCAAAGGATTATTGCCATGTTGAAGTTATATGCATTAAACCTTCATGAAGGTGGAGGTTTATGTGGCTCATTTAAGTCCCTTCTTGACCTTTGTGGGTGACCTTCAATGTATACACAATTGACTTGGTTCTGTTAATCAACGAGGGCCGTTAGGATATTGAAAATTAGCAAAGCCTGGATAGCTTCGCTCTCTAATACTAACAACACGTCCTAATAAAAGGTCCCTCGCAAAGTATATGGGTCGCATCCGTGCGCAACGCTAATCTCATAGGTTCACAGCGACTAATACATGTAATTAAATCAAGGTGGGTAGAAGTGTATCAATACAGAATACATAATTCATACATAAATGATAAACATAGTCTATCGTAGCGCTTTCTTCAAGAGAGCATATCGTTGGTATGAAAGGGCGTTGAAGTTGAAATCGCCAGAGCAAGGGCTTACTTCTAACAGAATATCGAGTGACATGATTCTTCAGGCCCTTGTCGCGGGTGTCCCTTGATTATTGCAGGCGAGAGTAAAGTCGTCCGTTCGCCAGATATGGCCTGCATCCTCTAGATTGGGGTTGCTTTCTACCTTATAAGCCATTACAGTTGAACTGTGTGGCACATGTCCTTCCTCAACAGCCCAGAGCTTCGGCCTCAGCCTCAACTCCTGAGACACAGTGCTCTCGCATTTATCGCTAAAATTCCATCGGTTTGAGCCTGTGCCTTTGACCCTTGAAATGAGGTTGTTGAATGATGCGCCAATCTCACCCATCCCGGGGAAGCCAAGCTTCGTCACC
Source organism: Xylaria sp. MSU_SB201401 (assembly GCA_002288965.1). NCBI lineage: Eukaryota > Fungi > Ascomycota > Sordariomycetes > Xylariales > Xylariaceae > Xylaria > Xylaria sp. MSU_SB201401. The sequence continues at coordinate 10,692 of NPFG01000785.1, forward strand.
GACCGTAGAATTGGCAAACACCCTATGATTATCACCAGACTTTGTTCAATGCTAGAAAGAAGATTGACAAGGCCAGCACTTAATCTTATATCTAGCGTACTCCTCGTCTCGAGGGGAGCAACCAAATTGATAGCATTGATGACGACCTTCGTAAGAGCGGCTGCGAAAGTAACGAATGATGCGGCCATTAGTAACATAAGACTCACTTTCCGCCTTGTGCGCATGTTGAGTTTCCAGATGATCGCCACAGGGAAGAAGACGAAAGTGAGGTCGGAGGCTGCCAAAAGAACTGGTTCACGATCTCATGTTAGTATGCTAGGTAAGGTAGTTCGAGACTGGCGCGCTGCTTACCTATCAGGAGAAAAGCCGAGTAATGCTCAATTCTTGGATTCCAGCGTACAGCAGGAATAGAGGGGTCCCAAAGTCCCTCGAGGGGTCGGACTTGCACGAGACTGATGATGGTCACCAGGGCGCCGTTCAGTGCCAGAAGCGAGGTGAAACCGATCAAGAACCATTTAAACCAACTCTTAGTTCCAAAAATATGGACGAGAAAGATGGTAATTGACACTCTTGCTAGTATGGAAGCAGCATATGCGAACGGCGCTGAGATCCAGGTCCACTTCTGGATCATAGTGAACTCGATCAATGTCAAGTCCTCGGCAATCTTGCCTAAACCATAATGGCACAACAAGGTCAAGAAGGCTTGATAGGCGACCTGAAAGACCACGGACATGAGCATAATCCAATCATCGCTGCTCAGACTACCGGTGATCTTCTTGCGTATGTAAAATCTAGGGATGAGGACGAGGATACAAAGTGTTGTGAGTGTCCATGATACCCCAAGTATTATGGGCCCGATGCCCTGATCACTCTGGTGGACAGTAGTTTGTGCTGGGTCTTGACTCAACATTTCGCTCGATTGTTCGATTTGTCCGGGTTCTGTACCAGTGGCCTTAGGGAAACTAAACAGAGTGTAGCACACAGTGCGCCTACTATTGCTCTGAAACGGGCGATAACAAGGGAAAACGTGGATCTTTCGTAAGGAACTATCTCGAATGCTCTCTTGTTCAGAGAAACTTCTTCAATCATGGGAGGAATTAACGTAACAGCAACGCCGCTTTTCTCCTGCAGGGATACCGGACTCCGGAGCTATGCAAGTAAGCGGATGGAACTTCGGAACAGTCCGAAAGAATTCAGCTCAGGATCAGAAAGCAGGCTGATTGGGGGCAGAAATATTGCTCAAACAAGTGCCATTGCGCGCGCTGCTACTATTGGAAGGAATGGGTTGGCGAATTTTGGTGAGGAATCAAAAGGCATTGGGTAAATTAGTCCTTGTACCATATTATTAGGCAAGGCTAAATCAGCAGTGGTATCTACTCTATATCGGCAGTGCTTAGCTAGCTTACAGGTGCCTTCCAGCTAGTTAGGGTACGTACCTTACTATATACCGCCTACTAACCTACCCCCTAACCTTCCAACTTATCAATCTCATCGTTTTTTTCAACACCTTTAACACCAACTCATCTCTAACACCTTTAACACATCTAATCTCATCGATTTTTACCTATCGCCGCAATGCAAAGGTCACGTTCTTCTAGTCCAGCGCCTTTTTTAGCTTCAAAAGCTATCCCGAACCCACCTAAAGGCGGTCTAGTCGATACGCCAGCAACAGAGCGCGCTTAAAACTACAGTTTATATTAGAAAACCGGCTCTTGGTAACCCAGATTACGACCCCTTCGAATCGAGCGACAACGAGGTTATAAATGCCTCAGCGAGTATTGCAAGTGTTGCAACAGCCTCAACGCAGTCCAGTCATTCCGAGACTTCAGAACACTAGAAATCGGCTAACTTAGCACTTTTTCAACCTTGGTTTCGCTATTTCCATAAAAAGAGAATAATTGAATTAGACTTAAATCATATATATATATATATATATATATATCGCTTTATTTA
>NPFG01000786.1:0-12637 GCA_002288965.1 Xylaria sp. MSU_SB201401
TTAAAAAATTAGAAAAGTATTTTCCTTGTTAATTAAATAATTCTTCGATTAAAATATATAAGCCTTATATTTTAAGTCTTATATTAGACCCTTGTTTTAAAACTACGCATTTTAAAATAGATAGGTTATTATATTTTTACCTTAATATCGAAAGAGATATTATTCGATTCTTTAAACTTGAATTTAATTAGTAAGTTTTTTATATTTTATTATTATTATTTTATTTATTTATTTATTTATTAATAATTATTTAGGGCTTTAAATAATATTTCACCTTCGAATAATAATAATAATATTGACGAACTTGGCAATTCGTTTGCCAAAAGTACCGAAAATAACTTAATAAAATCTGACTCGGAAAGTAAATTTTATTAAAAATTCAACTTTAATATCTATTAAAAAGGAAACCGCTATTTATTTAAAAGAAGATTTATTACTTTAAAAGGTTAGTATTTTATTTATATTTATTTTATATACTTGCTAATAATATAATTATTATAGGTTAATCTTTTAAAATATTAGAAAAATAATGCTTTTTGATTTCTAGTATTATTAATATTAGCTAGAAAATATCTAGCTATTCTAGCTACTTCTGCTTCTATTAAACGGGGTTTTTCTATTACTAGTAATATAATTACTAAAAATAGAAATAAACTTAGTCCTAAAACAGTTTGAGCTTTAATTTTATTAAAAAGTTAGGAATTAACAAATTTAGAAGATTTAATTATTAAGGATTTACAAGTTAAAAATAAGGAGTAAAAAGATATTTTATTATATATTTATTTAATTAATAATAATTTAAAATTAATATATAAAAATACTATTTTAAAATTAACTACTTAGTTAAATTAGTATACTATATTAGTATTAGTAAATACTATAGTAGTATTAGTACTAGGTAATACTAATACTACTATAGTACTAGTATTACTAAATACTACAGTAGTACTACTAATTTGCAACCCTGGTTCAACAGTATCTAGAGATCCATGTTTTCCGGAGAAACGTATAGCCATCGACGAACTGCCGTTCGAATTGGGGCTTGTGAAACCGCATTATTATTATTATTATTATTATTTGTCCATTTTGAAACATATGTCATACTCTCTTAATTATTATTCATTTCCAATGGTAATTAAATCGTGACCACCTAGTATCTGATACTGATCTTATTATTTGGTGGCTACCATCAACACTTGAGCTACTTGGAGACTGCAACCAAACCTCAATATCTACGTACTGAGTACTCGCCTAGGTAGATAAAGTAGTCTACCTAAGCCACTAGGTTTCAGGACGACAAGGGGAAATGCTTACGCCTACATTCCTGAGATCACCCAATCCCCCCCGATGATGCGCCTTTGCGTCAGTATCTCACTAACCTTGGGCTGCCTTGGACCGGGGAATTGCGTCGCCGCCAGGCAAAATGATTCTCCTAGTCGATCGCGCATTTCCCAAGAGGATTGCCGGAAGACCCAATTGAGCCCCTCATTAGCCGGGTGTCTATTCACCCCACATGACAGACAAGCCACGGTCTGTCCGCGTCTGTCGATTTCCTGATCGAATTACCTGCTATACTAAGTCGGCCAGCCTAAGTAGTCTTCAGCAAGTCATCTTCGGGCGTTTTTATTGCCCGTGATGCCTCTTTCCAGGGGTGGGACATGGGTGTTTTCCTTCCGACCGTTGTCGTCGCGTTACCGATGCGTCTTGAAATAGGAGCTTGCGCGCTGTGAATAAGTATAGGTAGTAGTAGTAGACAAGTTCACCGCATCGTCTTCGCTTCCTCTCCCCTCTTAAACGATATCTGGGGAACGTGGGACATATCACAATGGCGGACGTCAAAGATTTAAGGATATCGATAATCGGCGCAGGTAAGAGCCCCCTCCTACTTCATTCCTATAGATCAATTCTCGAAACTCACATGGTCATTCTGATGTAGGCATGGGCGGCCTAGCCTGCGCCCTCGCTTTTGCGAAAAGGGGTTTCAAGAAGGTCGATGTATATGAACAGGCGTCGAATCTTGGCTTCGTTGGTGCGGGCATCCAGCTCGCCCCGAATCTAGCCCGCGTTCTCGACCGCTGGGGGTGCTGGGCCAGGATTCACGCCGAGGCGACCACAATCACATCTTCAAGTATCCGCGAGGGCTCTACAAACAAAGAACTCTCCCTCGTCCAGATGCCCGACATAGCCGAGCTATATGGCTACCCCCATTGTGTCGGTCACCGGGCGTCTCTAGCCGGTAGTCTCTACGAAGGCTGCCAGAAGGAGCCTGCCATTACTTTTCATTTCTCGACGGCCTTGGAGGGCGTAAAGAGCTTCGGGCCAGACAAAGTACTCTTCACAGTGAAGCCCCGCAACGGCGAGGCGTATGACGTGGAATCCGACATCCTACTCGCCGCAGACGGCATAAAATCAATCGTACGCACACAGATGCTCCGGGAGCTCAGCAGCTCGGCCGAGGTCGAGGACACGGGGCAGGCGGCCTACCGCATCATGCTGAACCGGGCCGACATGGAGAAGGACCCGGAGATGCTCGAGCTGCTCAACTCGGACTGCGCGCTGCGGTGGATCGGCGAGAAACGGCACATCGTGGCGTACCCGATCAGCAACAAGACCATCTACAACCTGTCGACGTGCCAGCCCGACACCAACTTCGCCGCGGCGCCCAGCGTGACGTACACGACGAAAGGCGACAAGAGCGCCATGCTGAAGGTGTACGGGGACTTCTCGCCGCTCGTGTTGCGCATGCTGAACCTCGTGCCCGAGGGCGAGGTCTGCGAGTGGCGGCTGCGCTCGCACAAGCCTCTCGAGAGCTGGACGCTCGGCGCCGTGACCCTTATCGGCGACGCGTGCCACCCGACGCTGCCGCACCTGGGCCAGGGCGCCACGATGGCCATCGAGGACGCCGCGTCGTCGCCGAGTGCGTCAGCGCGCTCCCCGTGGCGGATGGCAAGATCGACAGGGAGGCGCTCTCGCGGGCTCTCAAGGTCTACGAGCTGCTGCGCAAGGAGCGCACGTCTACGCTCGTGGACCTCGCCGCCTTCTCGGGACGCACGCTCCACCTGGGCGAGGGCAGGGCGAAGGAGGAGCGCGACCGCCAGTTCGCCGAGGCGCGGAAGAAGGGCAATGCGGTGCCCGATAAGTGGGCCAGCCCCGACGTGCAGAAGATGATTTATTCGCATGACTGTGTCACCGAGGCAAAGGAGAAGTTCCAAGAGTTATTCTCAGGCCTATCTAAAGAGAAGACCAACGGCGTCACCAACGGCGTCGCTGCATAAGTGGTTTTGATACTCCTGAAGTAGTTTTATTGCGGCATGGCATACATTACAAGTAAGAGTATTGGACTATTATTTAGACAGATGTAACAAGCTGTAGCAGTACTACGATATGAATGAAGCTATACCTCTACCTGCAACCACTTGTCTCTTTTTGAAGTTTTTGCCTGGTGAGTAGTTCATATAGCAAATACGGTGCTATTACAAAGAATCCTAATATAATTGTCTCCCAAACCTGAACGCCAGCCCGTACAGTCGCATAATCCGCCCCGCTTCAAACCGACTGAAATGCAGTATATGCCCGACTCCTTCCTCCGAGAGTTATGTGATGTTCGTACGTGTCTGTGGTAGTCCTAACGGCTGGTAAAAGAGTACCGCGTCAGACGCAAAATGGAAAACACTCTGTTCTCACATAGCCGCCAGGTCTGTCTGGCCCCTTGCCTTTCGATTAATCAATTCCTTCCAGCATTGTCGTATCGCGGGGTTCCCTCGCGATCTCGTTCCATAGCATTCTTACCGCGAATGCATCGACTAACTTCCTCCCGATTCCTAACAAAGTACCAGTGCAGGTTGCCGCTGCGTCTTTCTCGCTCTCTCCCATCGTCGGAATGAATCACCGACGAGACACCTCATCATCGTCTCAGCGCACGCTTCTATCCTTAGAACAGCAGATCCAAGCAACAGCAGCAGGCGAAGAAGCCGAGCAAGGCACCCAAGCAACCGCCCGCTGCGCCACCGCCGGCCGCACCGCTTCCGCCATTCTGGTAATAGCCGCCCTGGTGCGGCGGATAGTAACCCCCCTGCGGCGGCGGGTAGTGCTGGCCGTAACCCTGCTGCGGCGGATAGTAACCCCCTTGCTGCTGCGGCGGCGGGTATCCCCCGGGTTGCTGCTGGTGATAGCCCATGTTCGGCCCCGGGGCGTAGCCGGGGTAGTTCGGGTCCCCGCCGTACGGCTGCTGCTGATACGCGGCTTGGGGCGCTTGCGGGCCGCCGTGGTACGCTGGCGGTTCGTCGTATTTGTGAGACATGTTGCCGTTTATTTGGAAATGCGGGTGGCCGGTAGGAATCGGATGTTTTCGCGTCGGCTCGTGGCTGCGGGATCGGGAGAGAGCCTATGGATGCGATGTGTTGTGCGTGGAAATAGAGGCGGGCGGTCGAATGCCGCTGCGATCAAAGGTCGGCAATCGGGTCGCTGTACCCTGCGCGATCGAAGAGGTAGATGGAAGAGGACGACGGTAAACCGAAATGTGGCGGTGGTGTCGTGTAGCAGACTTCGATTGAAATACCTAGGTAGGTGCCGATTGAGATTGCTGGCCTTGGCAATGTTTCCCGCTGGAGAGTTGTAGGGAGAAAAGATGGTAAGTGGTCGAAGTGGAAGGTTGTCAGTCAGTCAGTCAGTCAGTCAGTCAGTTAGTAGGGATTCAGTTGACTCGGCTGTGTCGGAAACGCAGGCGAAACAGGGTGCACGTGAGTTCACGTGCAACGAGCAATTCTACCGGTGCCTACAGTGCAGGAATCGGGAAGGTTTCACTTCCCTTCCTTTTTGTTTGTCGTCTTTGTAGCGATTTGCATCGCCACGCAACATGGCCGACTACCGCGTTGCTTAACTACGCTTCGGTTGTGGCGAAGCACAGCCGGCCGCGTGGATTTCTCCCCCTTGGCCACACCTTGGCATAACTTATTACAGATTACTCTGTGCATCTTACAGTAGTTGACTAAAACAGATACCTAGGTTAGCCAATCTCTCCTTTTCTCTCTTTCGCTATGAGATGCGCTTCTGCTAATAGTATGCCAAGGAGAAAAGAGGCCGCCCACAGGACCAACCGGACCAACCGATTTGAGTGCAGCTCCAAGTTGTTAAAGTTAAGCCCGACAGCTGTTCGCTATGTGTACTTGGTAATAATCGTGTTAAGACACGACCGAATCAGTCTCAAGTAATTTATGTTGTACATCAAAATCCCACGCAAGGCGATAACACCGACTAAGTACAAGCATGTCGTTGAGTCTCATGTATTGGCGCATGTGAATCAAGCATGGAATCCTGTTGCGCTTGCATGTTCAGCAGTGTCGGCCGTCAGGATGCAGATCCCAACCCAACTTTAGACCATCATCTAGAGTGATGCACAAGACTTCTATGCGATGGAAGCCATAGGTAGGTATCATACTGCTATCTCTCATATCGGTAACTTGCTGTAAATCCGACAACACTACGAGCACCCCTCCCCCTTCCCCCCACGTCTCCCACGTGATGCTGGCGCTGTACCAAGTGATAGCGGATGATGGACTGCTTCTCTCCTGCTGCGCCTCAGCCCTCGTTAGCCTTCGTGGGGTGATGATTGACGAAGCCACGCGCGTCTCTATCGGTCCAAATGCAGCTATCCCATCCAGATCTGGCCTCTGTCTGGTTATATACATGCAGGCTCCAAGTAGCCAACGTACGACTCTTCCTTCGTCTCGTCGTCGCACTGCCTTAGTGCAGTCAGGGCAAGTGGCGTGTTCCTGTTCGTTTGACCCTTTCCGGTGGAGGTCCCTGTACCTGTACCTCACTCGATGCCCTTATATGATCTGACGTAAGATCCGCCGATATAGTGTGTACCTTGAACTGGTACGACCTGGGAGCCAATCACTTTTCGCTACCTTGGCTCCGACACCTTTGGGTTGGGTATGAAGAGAATGGGTCCCCCTCCGGTGGAGCGAGAAAGCAGTCTTCGTTGGATTCAAGTAGAGCAACTTGTGTCGGCCGAGACCTGATCCTACGCTTCCGACACGACGTCGAAGCAGGCTCACAGCTTGTGGGTGACATCAAAACTCGGTGTGTGAGAACGATTGGCAAATAGCTGGCCGCTGTAGACGAGAAGGAGTCGTCACCTTGTTCCAAAAGCGACCCAAATGATTTGTATGCGCTGGTCAGAACATCTTAGTGAGTGGCTGAGTGAGTGATGCTCATGTGTTGTATAGTATTGTAATGTCGGCTTGTTTGATAAGGTTCACCGAATTTAGTTCTATTAAGAGCGGCCTTGGCGAATTTGTTCTCGAATATTGCCTTGTTAGTTACCTAGTGTAGTTGCTAGGCCATGTCATATTTTTGCTTAGACGACATCTTCCGAGATTGCTTAGTAACACTGTATTTCACCAGGTAGGCATCATAGAGAGAGTTCCAAAAAGACGACGCTTCAAGAATCGTTTCCCTATAGTCTCCTCTGACTACAACGGCGAGGACGAGATTTTTTTACTTTTTTATGTCATAGTTTGTTTGTAATGATAATTTGAGAATGCTATGTACTACTAGGTAGGTAGTGCTCAAGGTTATCTAGCAGTGGGCACTGCTTTAGAGCATGAACTTCGCGACATCAAAGTCCCACGTATAATAGATAGTCAATCGACAGCCTCTATTAATGCCTTCACATTGGTTTAAAAGCAAAAAAAGAGAACTTGTAGTTCCCATTCATTGCACCACATTCCGGGTCTAGTCTGCCCTGAAGATCAGATAGAGGAGCTTCACAGCGCGAGTGCTTCTTATTCCCTTTCCAAGCATCGCCGGTTCGTCTCAACGTTCACCCGCCATGGCAGAAGCGCCGCTCTATTTCCCCTCGGCCGAACGCGAGCGTCTCGAGCCTCACTTGCCCAAACTCGCGGTCGCAGACCCCTCATCGCCATCATGCTCCACCGCGCTTCCCTTCGTCACGCTCACCTTCGCCACGTCGCTGGACTCAGCCCTGGCGCTAGGCCCCGGCATCCGCACCGCACTAAGCGGGCCAGAGTCCAAGGCCATGACGCACTACCTGCGTAGCAGGCACGACGCCATTTGCGTCGGCGTCGGGACCGCCATCGCGGATGACCCGGGGCTGAACTCTCGGCTGGACGATGCCGCTATCCACCAGCCGCGGCCTATCATTATCGATCCGCGCCTGCGCTGGGACTTCACGGCCCAGAGCAAGGTCAATGCGACTGCGCGCGAGGCAGGGGTCTCGCGCCATACATTGTGACGCTCGAGAAGGAGCCGCCTCTGCACAAGAAGGAATTATTGGAAAGTGCAGGGGGTAAGTTTATGATATTAGATGCGGCGCAGGACGGCCAGGGCGAAAGGGGTCAACACCGCCTTGATTGGCGTGCTATCCTGTCGGTCATGCGGCAGGAGGGTTTGCGCAGTATCATGATCGAAGGGGGCGGCAAGGTGATTAATTCGTTGTTAGGTGAGGATGCCGACTTAGTCAACAGTGTCATTGTCACGATTGCTCCGATCTGGCTTGGACAGGGTGGTGTCACAGTCAGTCCTCCGCGAGCCAATGTCGACAGGCCTGTAGCAAGACTCTCCGATACAACCTGGATGCCGCTCGGTGCTGACGTTGTATTGTGCGGAAGAGTAGCATGGTGATGCAGGCAGAAGAATCGGGTTGATGGGATACTACGCGTCAGGGTGATATAGTCCATCTATGTGCATGAAAATTGCTGGTCTCGGCTTCTCGAGAATAGCATTGCCACTGTGAAAAGAAAGTATGTATTCAACATACCTTCTGCTTAAGGTGGGATTGCTAAAACAAGGGGCAATGATCGGGAAATATAAACGCCAAAAAGGTCATTCGTATTTGCATCCTGCCGTTCGTGAGCCCAACAAGCTCGAGTAATTAGCAGCTAATTGATGTACCGAAATGCCTAACTCCAGTCCATATTAACCTAAGAGAAAAATCTTTTACCCTAGGATTGTGCACTTCCCACTTTCCAAGATCACCCATGAAACAAAACGTTGTTCGACCGGTTCCAGACTATATATCCAGTGCCTGAGAATGGATACCATCGAAGAGATATTAAATCTGTAAGATAAGATGACCTTTGTGATTCCCTTTTGTATCCTTGTTGCCCTTCCAGTAAATCCATAGGTAGAAAGAAAAATCCCAACCATAACGTGTATACAAGGATCCAAGTCGCCCAGTTACTCCGCCCAAGTCTATTGATGTACGTAGTGAATCCAAATCCGTCCGTCCGTTCCCGAGATAAAGCAAACCAAAAGTGCACAAGCTGTTTCGTAAACGCGACGAGGGTATCGCGAAAGAGAAATGAGGTCATGCTTGAAACAGGAAAGAGCAATGAGATGGAAACTTTAGCCGTAGCCTAAGTTGTCTAAGCTGAGGCAAAGCCTCGAGCAACTGCTGGGGGAATAATGTGAGATGCGCCGAAAGATGATGAACCAAGTCTATATCATACGCCTGGGGAATCCTGTGAGAGGCCCACCAAAAAAAGAGAAGAAAAAAAGAGTCGTTAAAATGAAACCCAATCCGATGCAATGTGTTTCGAGCACGCATCTGCTGCCGCTGCTGCCGTCATGTGCGCAATGTCAAGCTCGATCCTGCTCGGCAATCTCCACATCGCGATCGTGGGCGTTGACTTTGCTGCTGCAGGCTTGGGGGCTAGACTGGTCTGGAATCATAAGCCCAACCACGGCACCACCAATCGCGACGAGGGATGTCGACCACCATACCAGGCCGGAATAACCTGACTCGAGGCCGACAGCGTAGAGATAGCCAGAGATTGCTGGTCCGAAAGCGCGACATAGACTAGCGGCCGAGGCAGCGGCACCATTGATGGTACCAAGCGATAGGCGACTGGGCGCTGTATTGGTAAGGAGGATGGCGTTGCATGGATAGACAATGGTGGAAAAGGTGCATTTCCATACTAGTACCACGGCGAGCCCGACCCAACGACACATCGGGGGTAAGAGGACGAGGTACGGCGTTACTAGGTACAGCAAGAAATACGCGAATACGATGAAACGGAACGATCGCAGGGGTCCAAAGCGCTTTAAGACTCTCGGTGTCAAGAGGAGATTGACAAGCATTTGGTATACACCTTGAAGACTGAGGATGATGCCCACGGTCTTCGAGTCCAAGCCAAATCCATCAACGAATTTAAAGGGGAAAGACCGTTCCATGTTGTCCTTGGGCGGCGCTGACGCTAGAAATATCGGTAACAGTTGATCAAATGTCATTGTGTGGCTGGATCTAGCGTTAGCCAGGGAAAGGGGGGTTATGACACGCAAGACACTTACAAGGCTAGGATACCGAAGGAGATGATGTTGAGGACTACCGGCCGGGTAAACGTCTGCGAGATACCCACACCGACACAGTCTTTCGATTTACTCAAGTCGAGAGTGTCTTGAGTAATTGTGGCTACGGAGGCTGATCTGAGACGGGGTGAATTGGCTGGCGTGTTCTCGTTGGTTTGATACGTCGGTAGCTGCTCATCGTGATCAAGCAGAGGCTGTATCTCATCGCGGTCCGAGAATTTCGACTTCTCGTCGCGTGGCTCAGCGCATTTTCGGAAGCTCGTGATCTTGGAGCTAATCCAGTCGCCTAATTCTAACCCACGATCCCGTTGCATTTTCTTCTGAGCATGCGTCTCCTCGAGGAAGAGGAACCCATTGACGACCCCAATAAGCACGATCAAGGCACTGAAGAGGTTGGGGAGCAGATAGGGATAGCGGTCCCAGATCGTGCCCGGCGAGAAGAGCCACGGATAGCTGATGCAAGGTCGGGCCAATGCACCTCCAATAATAGGCCCGACAATGGATCCCATACACCATACTACGGGCATGATTGTGAAAGCCCGATCTACCATCCTGTCAGTTGTTGCCCCCCACGTTACAGTTGTGATTCTCGACTTACGTTGGTGCTCCGGGGCGGTCACAAGTTCTGCCACCGTGCTCTGCAAGACGCCCATATTGCTGCTCGGACGTTAGCAATTACAGCCTCGAGATATTCACCGTGTAATGATAACATACCCGTTCAGGAGCCCGCCAATTGCTCGGGCTAGGAGAGCAACTGTGAGGTTGGGCGCAAAGCCGAAAACAAGAACACTCAAAGCAGTGCCAGCTAAGCCGGTCAGGAGAACCGGTTTCCGGCCGATCTTGTCGCTTAACCTTCCCCACATGAAACCAGTCGAGAATTCAGCCAAGGTAAACGCCGAAGTTACCAGACCGGCATAAGTGGAAATCCTACTAGCATCCTTGGTGACGTGGAAATCTTCTATCATGAAATACACATAAGGGAAAATTCCCATAAACGCAATGGGCTCACAAATCCGGCAGATGGCTGGCAGCAGTGTTAGTGAAAACGTTCGTTTGATTTTGAATCGACGTATATACCTAGCACGAGCAGTTGCCGGGTGGGAAAGGGGGCCAGTGTCGACGCATGGTCTTCGCTGATAGAGGGACTGGGTGTCCTGGCAGATGAGTTGCGTCTCATGACGACGGCTCTAGGCGGATGATCGCCCACTGCGATATACGCGTGGTTGTGTGGCGTGTTATAGAAGCAACCAAGATTGGGAGGCAGCAGATAGTCGATAGGTTGGGAAGGCCAGAAGGGAAACCGGGGATGCTAGATTCGAACAGATATAGGCAGCACCACAGCAGCTGTTGTAGACTGTCACAGAGGTTGCTGAGTGAGACCAGACAGAGACCAGGTTTCTCGAGTGACCAGATATTTTTGTGCCCAAGATGAGCAGGCGTCTAAGGCATGTAAGATGAGGTGAGATGGGTATAACCAGAACCAGAGCTCGGAACCCCGTGTATTCACTTGGCACTAGGAGAGAACTATGAAGGTTGCGATAATAACGACTAGTGTAGAGATGAAAGTGTGATAGCAGTGCAGCCGATAGTCTAAGGCCCGGCGAGTCCATGGCGGGCAGGCTACGGGATATTAAGGTTATTTTAATATTCGACCAAGCAGCGGTGACAGTCGCCGTCTCGGGCAGGATCAAAGCCCAAGTGGGAGCGCAATAGAAGATCCCCCGAACCGTGCTAGGTGTAACCGGTGATGCTGAAAAGAAAGTACATACATACTTAGCAGCAGTAGTCTACGGAGACGTCGAGCGTCCCAACTTCATGGGACCAGCTACCCGTCCAGCATCAGGGAGCCTAGAAGTGGACTCGCGAGTGGAACTTTGAGGCCACGGTCATCACGATGAGATACAATGTACACGTACATCGACGTGGATGGGTGGAATGGGTGCCAGAGTCCCATTTCCTTCTAAGAGAGCGCATGGCCTGCATATGCGCAGGTATTAGTATATACTGTATGTACGAGTACAAGGCCAATTGATCCGATATGCCTTCCTGGAACTGACTGGAGCGGGGGTCGCAACGAGACGGACATGGTACTGTAGATAGAGCAGACAGAAAGAGACAAGGAATAGTAGGGTATACGAGTTGAGTAAAGTCAAGTACCTTAATCTTGGTACTCGTCTCCTTGGATAATCCAGGTAGTTTAGTGTCATGTACACTACCTCACCTCACCTCCTGACATTCCCAACAAACGACGATGCGTGGGTCCGGTAGCGACAGCGCCATTAAAAAAATAAACAAAAAAAAATAATAAATTAGCACGGTTTGTAAGTAGTGTTGGCGTAGTGTCCGTGCCGGAGATAGATAGCGCACACTAGGAAATCGTCAAACAGAAAACGCCCGACCAAACAGACCAAAGAGAGCAAATAAGAAAAAATAATAATAGTCCTAAAATGGTCATCGTCACCGAGTCAGCCGGTCATGTCAAGGCCACCCCTCATTGGTAGCATCAGGAAACGAAGCTGAGTGGTGGAGCAGGGCGGGCGTGCGAGTACTATCGAGTGGAGTGTCCCTAACACTAGGTACACCGTAGAAGTCGATGAACCTAGACGGCAATGGGCAGGGCTTCTGGGCAGGGCAATGCTGGGCACTGCGGAGAGGGCAGACAGCGGTCAGGCGGTGAAGGAATATGCGCCGTTGCTGATGGGGATGATGGGGGATGGGTAACGAGAGATCGGCCTATCGCTTCCCCTGCTCCGTCGTTTTCGTTCGTTCGTGCCAGACCTGTGCTTCCATGCATGCCTGACAAGGCTTGACGACCAGCAGCAGTTGATCACACAGCCGAGCCGAAACCTGATCTTGATTCTGATCCCAACGCGCCCAAAGCCCGGCGCACCCGGCACAGCACGCAGCACGACGTCAGGATTGGACCGTCTGGTCGGGAGTAGATGGATATGGGCGTAGCCTGGGCTTGACAGTCCCGGACTGCTGGGACGGCAGTCCACCATGACGCAGCCTGTGCAGACAGGCCATCGCCAAGCCTCGTGCAATCGCCTACCCGACGATACCCCATCGTCGCTGCAGGGCATTGGGCAGTGTCGCGACGTGATGGGCTGCCGCAACGGTCAATCCACGGCTTCGGAATCGTCTACCTAGTCGTCTTCGTCGCCCGCCTGCTCCTCCCTTGCTTCTCCCCGGTCTTCGTCATCATCGCCTCATCACCACCTCCTCGCCGTTTGTCACTCTTGTCACTCCTCTCTTATCTTCGGCTCAGCCTAGCTCGGCCCTCTCGGCCCTCCCTCCCTCCCTC
>NPFG01000787.1:0-12619 GCA_002288965.1 Xylaria sp. MSU_SB201401
ACAGCTAAATTTTAACGGAGTTTTTATTTCACTAGGAAAGAAAATAGTAGTAAAATTAATAAAAATACTTTTATTATAGCCTTTTTAATTAATAGCCCTAAATTTTTAAATTGTATGTCTATAGCTATAAAACTAGTAAAATTATTAAGGTTTTAATATATAGATTTTATATAGGGTTTCAGGGTGGCCCACTCAATTAGGTGGCCCGGTCATATGGGAAATGCGTCATATGTTATTGTTAAATTATTTTAAAATGTGCGTATAAAGGTTTAAGAAAGTATACCACTCAATTAGGTGTACCACTTAATTGGGAGATGCGTTAGTTTTTTTTTTTTTTTTTCTTTTTTTTTTTTTTTTCTTTTTTCAAAATATTCTTTCTCCGACTTATTATAAGCTAACCCCCGGTAAACCCGAACGTCAGTAACGTCAAATAGAACGGCGATGGAAATAAGCCCCGAGCGATGATCCGGAACAGTAAATCCAGAAAGAACCCCACAGGACGCCCTGCCGGTGACAGCTCCTGTAAGTTTGGACCCGTGGGGTTTGACATCCTGCCACCCTCCGCCCATCGTCCCCCCAATCATGCTCCCGGCTCACTCATAGCTCGTCCCGCTCATTTTGTCCATCTTGTCTAGAAGTAGGCAAGCTGCTGAATTGCCGTGGTGCCGTGGTGCTGTGGACCTTGCACCGCGATAGGAGTCAATTGCTATGGAAGAGCTATGGCCTTCTCGAAAAGGAAGGGTGCTCCCCTCGATTGTTTTTTTTCCTGCGCGTACCCATGTTGTGTAAGTGACGCATTGGATTTTGGGAGGTTCTGCTTGGGTAGAGAATTGCAATGATTCCATCTCGTTTCTAAATTGAAGCGACTGGTTTAACTTCATATTGATTGCTTGATTTAATAGTAATAAAGTCTGCCTTCCACCATGGTGCAGGAGTCTGACAGTGCGTCTCATGAGAAACGCCGTCACTCGGTATCTGACGATGATAATGAGATTAGCCAAGACGAGAGGGAAGATATCGCCGAGGTGAGCTGCTTCAAGCATGGCTCATCAGAAACTTATAATCAAGACGTTGCGCTGATAAATATCGTATAACAGGATGAGATTCGCAAGGTAGAATCAAGAGCAAGTCAGCAAAGCAGACGCAGCAGAATCTCCCGCACCCTCAGCAAAGCAAGCGGCGTGAAAGAAGACGTCGAGCCGACAGTCATACCGCTCTCCGACCTTGACCATGGCATCGTCGGCTGGGATAGCCCCGGCGACCCGGCCATGCCCCTGAACTTTCACAGGCGCCAGAAATGGATCGTTGTAACGTGTCTGAGTCTCATCACGCTGTTCTCGCCACTCTCATCCTCCATCCTGGCACCCGCCATCAACGCCGTGGCAGAAGAGTTCGGCACCACGGATACCACGAAGGCATCGTTCCCCGTCAGCATCTTCCTGCTGGGCTATGCCGTCGGCCCGCTGTTCTTGTCCCCGCTGTCGGAGATCTACGGCCGCGCTGTTGTCTTGTCGAGCGCAAACGCGTTCTTCTGTATCTGGCATATTGGATGTGCGCTGGCCCCGAGCCTCGACGCGCTCATCGTGTTCCGGTTCCTCTGTGGTGTTGGTGGCGCTGGATGCATGACGCTGGGTGGTGCAGTCATAGGGGATCTATTCCCAGTCGTCGAGCGCGGGAAAGCCTTGTCTGCCTGGAGTATTGGGCCTATCGTGGGACCAACGCTTGGTCCACTAATAGGCGCTTTTATCGTGGGTTCGATCGGATGGCGCTGGGATCCGTGGATTGTTTTTATTCCATCTACGCTCGTCACTATTGCCTTGGCGATCTACCTCCCGGAGACCTGCCATAAGGTTTTGATTGACCGCAAAGTTCAGCGGTTAAACAAAGAGTTGGAGAGAGATGATTTAGTGAATTGTTATGATGAGCCTGGGCAAAAGAAGGTCACACAATCGAAGCTCATTCTGCTAGGTCTTATTCGACCCACGAAGATGCTCGTCCTGGCACCGATTATTTTCCTCATGTCCGTGAACGTCGCATTCAATTACGGTACTAGTAAGTTTAGGAATCGGTTCAATTTCCCTCCGGGCTTCTGATTGACAAGGTTGTCTTAGTGTATCTAATGTTCAATACGATTCCGCCGACATTCGAAGACCAGTATGGCTTCCCAACGAGCCTCACTGGTCTCGTCTATCTAGCAATAGGGCTTGGCTATGTGATCGGCCTGTGGAGCTTCTCCTTTCTCTCGGATAGGACGGTCTTACGTCTCATCAAGAGGAACAATGGTGTTTATGAGCCCGAGATGCGGTTGCACCTTGTTACATACTACGGTAAGTTTCCGTCTCACGAACGATTACGATAAGCCATTGGTGGCCCCTATATCTCATCTACCATCTCGACACCAGGTATCCTCAACTCCCAATTCATTCACTAACATATAACCGAATAATAGCCTCTGCAGCGCCAATTACATTCTTCTGGTACGGCTGGACGACGTACTACAAAGTCCACTGGATCGCACCCATCCTCAGCCTGATCCCCTTCGGCATCGCCATCCTAGGCGTGTATCTGCCTACGCAAGCTTACATCATCGACGCCTACCCTCTGTACTCGGCCTCGGGGCTCGCAGCCTTCACAGTCCTGCGAAGTATCGCGGCCGCATTCCTCCCGCTCGCCGGCCCGTCTCTATTCGGGGCACTGGGGCTGGGCTGGGGCTGCTCGTTGCTGGGATTCATCACGGTCGGGATTATTCCGATTCCGATCTTTGTGCTGTTCTTCGGGACGAAGATGAGGAAAAAGCATCCTGTGAAACTATAAGTGATGAGTAGGATATGATTAAAAGAAGGAACAAGAAGAGGGAGCGTTTTGTGACTCAAAGTAAATGCGATTTGAGTTTTTGGTGTATGATTATTCGCTTTCTTAATCTCGAGTGCATGTACAAAACCCATGTAACTTATCTTTACATGTAAAGGTATCTAGAGATAAATAAACGGATTGTCGGCTCGTAACCGAAGCCAAACCCTCAGGAACATCTGCGCTTCTAATAGAAAGAGGCAGTATACATCTTTCACATTCTATATGCAGTCATAACTCATGCATCATCTCAAGCACCACATCACTACCCCCAAACCAGCGACGACCAAAGTCGCCACATCCCACCTCAGCACTACCGCTCTGCTGATATCCCCGTCCTCGTCTTCGCGACCTCACAGCTTTGAAATAAGTTGGTCACCCAAGCTCTGGATGCTCGCCTCGAACTCGTCAAAGTTAGCAGCATCCCACTGCGCACCGTCAGCACCGGGGACGGCGTCCGTGCCCGTGAACGTGATGTAGAGCACGTCCGTCTCCTCGTGGCCGTTGTCACCGGTGATGCCTGTGCCGAAGCAAGCCGTCGCGAGGGAGATAGAGGCCTCGCCGATCATTGACTTAGGGCCATCGACGCCGTTCTCGTCGCCCCATATTCCGTAGATCTAGTAGATGGGTTAGCTACGTTTTACTTGAATTTCCCGCTTTTTCGTTTCTCTCGTTTAAACGAGAGCAAGAGATTGAATAAATAAACGGACGAATGAATAACTGAGGGAACTAGTGAAACTCACCAACTGATCCCCACAAACAACAGCAACAATACTCAACGGCTCGACCCCAAACTCCTCAGGATCAAAACTCGTGAAACCCTCCTCGCCCCCGACATTCCCAAAGACAACATACGGATGGATATTCGCATCCAAGTCCTCGATCCCGCGGTTATACCCGGCCACGGTATCCGCGAACGAGGTAATAGACTGGGTATCCCCCGAGTTCCCGCAGCGCCCGTCATCGGCGGGCGACCCCTGCACGCCGTCGCAGTCGATGTCCATGTCTGAGAGGGCGCCGCCCGTGCCCTGCTGGTAGATGATTCCGTTGCTGTCGAGGCGGTCGCCGCAGTATGTGAAGTCTATTTACCTCCCTCTATTAGTATCCCAAAAAAATTGTATTAGTTGATTAGTTGTCGTAGGGGTAACATAACGCACCGCCGCTACCATCTGAGAGAGCGAAGAATCCGCCCTGTAAGATATTGGAGCATTCGCCCTGGTTCTTGATACTGTTGTAAAGGTCCCGGACGTTCTGCGGGACGTCCCTGGCGAGCGCGGCGCCCACGAAAGCAGAGAGCGCGAGAAGAGTCGATCGGGGGGCCATGATGAGCGACTACCTAAGTACTGAGTATGTCGGCGAAGTGAGTAAGTGAGTAATATGAATGAATCTTAGAATGAGTGAGTGAGATTGTATGCGGGACCTTGGCAAGATGACGTTCGAGGAGGTTGAGATATGAATTCGGTAAAGCAGGGTGATATCATCTATGCTAGGCTCGGTAGCATACATATATGCGGTTAGAATAGGGGAGCTGAAAGAGTTATATATATCTCCCTCTCACCTGCGGTGGTAATAGTGTAACCCGACATTTTACGCACATCATGCAATGAGGCTAAGCCAAGGCTCTACTAAGAACGCTACGATCAGCCCCCTTTGCAGGCATTGCGGCGACGATCTTCATTACCCCCTGTAACCCGAGGCTCTTCAACCCTACCAGCTACCGATTTAAGTATTTAAGCACCTACTGGATGGAGAGAACTAAGGTAGTGTACGGCAACAGGGCTGGTAAGGCTCTAGCGTAGTGGCGCCAGCATTCATCGTTAGTTACCCGTTTCAGCTTCTCTTCTCGTAATCATTAACATGGTGTGTTTCAAGGACAGAAGTGGCTGACGCTAGAATGCGGGAAGCTCTCGCCCAAACCGCCGAGGACAGAGCCTAGGACCTGGGCGATCTTCTTGCTGTTATATATATACCTGCCGAATCTGGCAATAGAAGCTAGCTCTAGCGCTATTTCATTTGTTCCGGAAACGATACTATTAGTCATGCCAACTACGCTGTATTTACGTTAGATAGTAGTAGGCGAACCGTCACTTCTGATGGGATCTTAGTCAGCGTTGTGGTTTCATGCGTTGTCTATTAAGTGAACCTACCCGCCAAACTCTACACATGGTGATGCTAGCTCCTCCGGTCGTTGTTTTGACCGAACTGGTAAGTACAAATTACGTAATAGGAACCGAGCTTGAGAGAGTTACATAACATAGATGTGCTTACACAGAAGAAACGGTCTTAACACGGGATCAAAACAGCACTTGACAAATGCTTGTCAGACGTAGCTTGAGCGAATAGTGCGTCTCTTACGTCGTTTTAGGAGTCGTAGAAAATAATGCCGTGTCTGTTCTGTTACGAAGACCTTAGGAATATGGCATCTGGGGCTCACCAACCCGAGAATCAAGCAAAAAACTCTAGGTCGACTTATTTGAACTATATTTCTATCGGCTGCGCATAGAGCACAATTGTGATAAGGTTATGGCCTGCGGTAATATTTAACTCATGCATGCTTTCACCCGTTGCTCTGTACGCGATGTATCGCCCTCCATGGTTTTATTACTCTATTCGTTTGTCTTTGGTGTAATTGTCGCATCTCTGGGATAGAAACGCGAGACCAGTAAGGCTGTTCGTGGATTTCGCAGGTTCCATCCACGCTGGTGACACTCCCTTGTGATGCTGGGCAGCTAGACAAACTCGTCTTAGAGCGGCAAAGCAAAGACCCCTCTCCACTAGAATTTTTCAGGGGCTCCTTGTTGATTTCGAGTTCGCGGCAGAGTGATGCTATAATGCTTCGATTCTTCCCATTTCCGGCGCATGGTCTCCGAGCTTGAGTTTGAAGCATATAAAGCCCGCATGCCTGTCAGTAGCCTCTTAATTCTCACCGGGAGTAGCTCGAGGTAGCCCCATGATTCTAATGCTGATAACGGCTAGTGAGGCCGTGCAAGGTATGTCACTTGGTTGAATCATTGGCGATAAAAAACAAGGACCCATTGATCTCCGAGAGGCGAAGACGAAGAGTCTATGGCTTCCGTGGATAATAGAAGACTTGGGCTGTAATGTCGTTCTTTAAGACGCGGAACCGAGCTTCTAATCATAGAATAAACGGGGTATCCTAAATCAAGCGAACATGATCGGCCTCCAGCGAAGATGTTCGCATGTGAGGTAAAAGGAGGATATCGCATATACCCAGCTCAGGCAGGCCCAGTCATTCTCGTCTTCATCATACCAAGCTCAGAGCTCTTCGCCCACGCACCGCTCGGCGTCTGTCGATAGCACATCAGTTTTCCCTCATCGCCAACACTCCCCAGAATCTGACCGTCGTCATCGAAGCCAACTCTCCAAACGGGCGACTGGTGTGCATCAAGTTTCGAAATCTCTTTGACCGTGTGCTCGATCTGGCCGGGCTCGCCGGTATAGGTACGCTCCCCGTGGGTCCCAGACTTGTCAATCTCGACTCTTATTCCAGATGGTGCCTGCGACAACCTGCGGGGATGTAGTTTCTTCAACGACGCACCGTCATCTGTGCTTTTACCACTGCTGATAATGTCCTCGGTGGCCCATGTCTTTCCGTCGTCCTTCGGGTAAGGCGTGTCGATTCTGAATACTCTCACAAAGCCATCTTGAGACGCTGTGGCAATCATATCGTAGCCCCTATAGTTCCCAGGGGACCAGGCAACGTCGCGCACGAGATGCGTATGCGGAATCTCGACAGCGCAATAGAATTCCCGCGCTCGCGTCTCGGCACCGAAGGAACTGCTCGTAGTCTCACGGGTCCTAAATACCTTGACGCTCAGCATGCCCGAGACCACCAGACTCAGCGCATCCTGCGAGACGCCGGCGCGCAGGGCATTATAGCACGGCTCCGGGTTGGGGTCGAAGCGGACCTTGAAGCACGTCTCCTCCCCGCGGCTCGGCTTCGCGCAGGCCTGGAAGTCGTCGATCTTGCCGTACTCGCTCAGCATCTCGGGCTGCTCGCTCTCGTACACGAAGAGGTGGCCGTCGGTGGCGAGCAGCGCGAACCACGTGCACCGCGTCACCTCGTCGTGCTTCAGCGAGAACGACCGGAAGGGGCACCGCCCGGACTTGATCTCGGATATCGCCCGGCTGCTGCCCGTGCGCGCGCTGAAGCGTTTGCCCGGCGCCGCCTCGGGGTCCTCGGCCCAGAGCTTGAAGCGGCCTTCGATGCCGAGGGAGGCGAGGAGATTGGGGGAGACGGTGGGCGGGAGCCATTGGAGCTGTATAGGTACAAAGTCGCGTTAGCTACAAGCTCGGGGTTGCAATTTGTTTCCTTTCACTTCAGATTGGTTTTGGGTTGGCGGGATGTACCTCTAGTACCTCGCCGCTGTGGGCGCTCCAATTGTCGCACAATCGCCAGACATCGTCGCGATGTCGGTTGAAGACGCGGATCTTGCCGTCGACGCCGCCGGTGGCACATCGATCGCCGTATGCGTTAAAGGCAATTGCTTGCACTAAATCCTTATGTCCGTGCTGGATGATGTCAAACGTTGGGCTTCCCTCGGCCACGATGGGCTCGGTCAACGGGGGAGCCATCTTCGAGCGTGGCCAAGGTAGTTGCTCATGGTGGATTGGTAGGGTGGTGGGAGAGACAGAGAGAGCTGAGGGTAGATCATAGATTGGGCGATGGTGTCGCGTGTCCAATTAGTGGTCGTCAAGTAGCTTCTAGACACCCTGTAGCTCTTCCTGTAAGGGACAATGGTGGGGCTCAAACTATCGACTTATATCTAATCATGTCTTCTATGAGTGGATAGTAAAGTCATATGTATCTTCATCACATTGGCGAATCATTCGATCAGTAGGATTAAGGCGTCCACTCGCATATGATTAAACAAACCCGCGATGGAGTGTCTATAGAGTCGCTTTCAACGTAACAATCCCTCGCTAAGCAAAAGGGCCTGGTTGTCTCTCATTACTCTAACACGATAAGTTGCGGCCGCGCCGTCGAGAACTTGTTATAAACACCACTTCGATCATCCTCGGCCGTCCAATTCCCTACCCGGCGATAAGCACCCGACTTACATCGCTCCAAGACGAGGCCGTGATACTCCATTATCCCCGCCGTTAATAAGGGGGCACGACTAACAAGCGGAAGGTAAAGCCTCGCTTTATGGGCGTTAAATTCCTCCTCCTTCATGCCATGGTCTAAAAACTTACACGGCGGCGCCTGTGCCATCAAGCGCCCTATCAATATAAGATTTGGCCAATAGTCCCCAGAGGTCTCGTCGGTAAGCGGGCTACAATCATCGGACATGAAAGCGTACGCCATGGGGAACTTCGAGCCCGATTGCATCTGAGCGAAGTCTACTTCAAAGTATCCAGAGGACCAATGCCATGCAGGTCTAGTGCAATCTCTTTGGTCTCCTCTAGACGAGAAATCATGCGACGTATACGCATAAAGGAGCGTCTCAAGCAACGCTGGTTCCAAAACCCCATTCCCAAAACGACTATCCGAACGCTTCGCAAGTTCCGCCCCGATCCCATCAAGCGCGGCGAAAAGATCTTTCTTAGGATACGTAAGGCGCGACTTGCAGTACCCATGGAGAGTCACCAACCACAAGCTTCTGAGATCGAGGGAACTATAGCGATCGATACGGGACAAGTTATTAAGGAGCCAGAACGAAGACCAGTACCAGATTAGAGGCAGCGTGGGACCGATAGTGCTTTCGTACCCGGGGAGGCCCTCGATATCGCATTTCTGCATGCATTGCCAGATGACTTCCTCGCGCGCGAAAGATAACATCCGCGGAGCCAGGACGCATTCTTGCACGACCCAGCCCCTACGCATCAAGTTCGAGCTCGCCATCTTCATGATCGCTTGCCACGGGTCCCTCTGCACGCCCGCGATGTCAAATAGATTGGTTCCGTCACGACGAGTAGGAGACCAGTAGAACTTGGCCGAGTTTATGTGCGAAGGCCTGTGGGACCTGAATAAACTGCCTGAAGGAGCAGTAGACTCGAGGGCCCCTATGTTTAAGAGACTGTGGGCGTAGACCTTTCCCATGACCAGCGACTCTCGTTTCCAGTCCAGCTTGGCCTCTTCGTCGCCTTGTAGGATGCAATAACAGTCTATCCAGAGATACCGGATGCGAAGACGTCGTACGAAGGTGATGGTTTCTCGAAATGTGAGTAGGAACTCGGATATGTGCACCCCGCTAAGAAAACGCGGTAAAAGAGCGGGTGTCAAGATGAGGAATTGTTCCTCGCCCCAGCAGTGGCTAAGCGTAACATATTGCGCCTGGCCGTCTACTGACGTTCCGCGTACTAATTTGACCTCGTCGCCGGAGATATCTAATAGTCTTGATGGCTTCCACCCTTCAGAAAAGGATCTAGAGCAATGCGCATGCTTCTCCAGACACTCATCCAGTCGAGAGCGGGCAAACACAGCGGTGCTCTCGTCCCCCGTCCAGAATAATCCACGGGACTCAGCTGGCAACTCTCTCAAGGCCAATGGTATCGATCTAGAGACGAGTCGAGGCTCATACGAGTAACCCCCCCGATCAACTATACGAAGGTTATACCACAAGCCCCCCCTCTTTGCGCTGTCTCGTTAGACCGGAGGCAAAGCCAGTACTTCAGCGGGAAAAACTCATGTGTATAACTGACCCTGATATGCAAGCAGACATGACATCCTTGTGTCTGTGCATCTTCAAGACTCCTGAGTGATAGGTGATGGCGGCCAGGAGTAGGGAAATCTCCCTTATCCCACGGATCTCTGCTTTTATCTGACGCCATAAATGCCAGAACTTGGACCACTTCTCGTATGAATTTTCAGTAAAGATAGATGCGCAGATATCCCAGAGCACCACCTCCGGGATGGAGTCGATATCCATGTGACGGATGATCAGGGAATCTACAACAGAGAAAGACGTCGCCTTGGAGACCCATGCTGAGTTCTTGCCCTGTCTAGATGTGATCTAGCCGATTGCCTGTATGAAGAGATCGCGCCATTCTCCTTCAAAAAAGATATTGCTGTCAGTCAGGATAAATGCACGATAAATGCACGATAAATGCACAAATTTGCAAATAACATTGAGTATCTACCTTTCAGTATATATATTTTATAAAATAAACCTGGCTGTAGCACTTAATGGTTTCGCTGTAGGTGAGTACCTGGTATATCAAGACTTTTCAACGCCAACCGGCTTCTACCCCTCATCACAATTCAATAAGGTACATTAATACTATCCTAGATGGGTGGTAGTAAGGTAAAGGATATTGGAGACGAATAGGAGCCTGCGGCTGACTAATTTACTGCAACTTCATGTCTCCCCTGAGGCTTACAGGCACATTTCAAAAGAATCCCACGGTTTCGTCAATTTCAGGAATAACGTTCAGAGGGGCAAGTCTCTCAATCGCAGTCAAGGTGATATCTCATTAACAGTCAGCTACGTTAATCTAAGCGAATATCCGGAAACCGAACGAGTCGGGCTCGTTGAAACGCAGATTCTGGTTCAGGTTTGAGATCTGCTGGATCTCGTCGTCGGTAAGGTTAAATGTAGCGGACTCGAGGTTCTGCTTCAGTCTGTCGACGTTGTTAGACTTGGGAATAACGGCGATGTTTCGTTGTGTGCTCTGCAAAGAATACAATTAGCGAAATACATTTCTTGGTACGCAGAAGAAAAAGAGATCACTTACCCAGCGCAGCAAGACCTGGCTCGGCGTCTTGCCGTGCTTCTCAGCAATGCTCTTGACGACGTCTACCTCAAACAGCGGCTTAGCCTTGACGGCATCGGGGTTATTCAGCTCGATGAAGCTCTGGGGTCCAAAGGATGAGTAGCCAGTGACGAGGATATTGTTCTCCTGCGCCAGCTTGACGAGCTTAGGCTGCGTCAGATAAGGGTGGTGCTCGATCTGCAGCACCGACACAGGGACCTCGGCATACGACAAAACATCGTAGATCAACTGCGCCGAAAAGTTCGAGACACCAATGCTTCTCACAAAACCATTAGGGTTCTCCTTGGTCTGCACCATGTCCTCGAGCGCCTTCCAGGTCTCGGCGATGGGCACCTTGGCGAGGGGTGTGACCTTGGTCTGCTCTTTGTCAGTCCAGAAGCACGGGTAGCGGATCTCCTCGAAGGGGATGAACTCGAGGGCGATGGGGAAGTGGATCAGGAACAGGTCGAAGTAGCCAACCCCCCACGCCTCGAGCTCGAGCTTAGCCATCTCGAAGGCGTGCTCGCGCTTGTGGTAGTTGTTCCACAGCTTGGTGGTGATGAAGAGGTCCTCGCGCTTCACGATACCCTCGTCGATGGCCCGGCGGACGCCCTCGCCGGCCTCCTTGCTGTTTGTGTAATCCCAGGCACCGTCGATGTGGCGGTATCCAAGCTTGATGGCGTTGTACACTATGGTTTTGCTTTGTGTTAGTGTACTTCTTTTGTTCACCCTGGCAGTCTCCTCTCATGTTTGTCCTTATCCAGCAGAATCAGACCTGGCAGATGTACACACCTTGGTCAGCGCATGTCTCGCGAGGGACCTTCCAGATACCGAAGCCAATGAGTGGCATGGACTACGATAAAACATATGTTAGCGTCTTGCGATTAATAAACATCATAGTGAGCTGAGATGACCTACGTAGCCAGAGGCCAGCTTGTAAGTAGGGACTTGTTCCGCCATTTTTTTTTATTTTTGCTAGGAACAGAGCAGAAGTTTCAGGCAAAGTCAATGATCGTATGAGAAGACGGGAGCGTGATGAATTGGAAAAATGTCTCGAACCCCTCCCTCATATATAAACACAAGCTATAAGCCAGGAGGGGTTGGACTGTGGGTATGTATGCTACACTACACTAGAATTGATGACGTTAACAAGGCCAGAGCTGTCCTCAAGCTTCCAATCTTGGCTTAAGCTTCATTCGAAGATGGCGTTTTTATTCTGCTAGTGCTGTACTACTTGTTGTACAAGGCTATCCACCAAGGTTGGCCAATTGATCTAGTGATTGACCCATACAGTAGCTTGGAAAGTGGAATATGATTCATAGTGGGCTCAAGAACAGAGAAAATAGAAGAATGGAGGAGAGTTCGAGGCAAAAGGAAAAAGAAAAAAAAATTTAGTTGGATACTTGTCTCGGAGAGCATTGTCCCTAGCCCCTGTTCTGCCTGTGATAGCCCACTACCCCTCCACCCCTCCACCCCCCTCGATATGCGCACCTATCCGAGTGCTAGGGTACCTTAGTTGGGTACCTTAGTTGGGTACCTTAGTTAGATACCTTAGTTAGGTACCTAACCTATCATTCCCGGCCCCCAGAGCGTACAACCGCGCCTCGAATTAATTAATTGATTGACGCTCTAACCTTAACTAAATATTTACTTTTCAGACTCGACAGAGAACAACGAATCGAAAGAATGGCCCTCCCACTCCCGTCCGGCCTCGTGCCGGCAGAGGTCGCCTTCCTCTGCGAGATGGAACTGATCACCATCGTGCCGCGCCAGAGACTCGAGTCCATACCCATGCTCAGCGTACGAAATACCTACCTACTTATCTGCCTCCATCCTCCATCCTCCATCTCGCAACCCCACCACCCCACCATATCTCCGTAGCACGATGAGTTGTGACGGAGTAGATGCGATCGAATGCGCTTCAACCCAATCCATCACCTATACTTCCCCAATCCCAATGACTACTCAATTGCTCACCAAAAGAAGAATCTAACCTCTCTAATACCTTAACAGGGCAAAACCCCCGCCCTCCGCCCCCCGCGCCGCGCCGACC
>NPFG01000788.1:0-12614 GCA_002288965.1 Xylaria sp. MSU_SB201401
ATAATATAAAATATAGATACTATATAATATAAGAGCTGCGTTTTTAAATAAAATATATAATATTAAAACTAAATATAACCTTAAAATTAAATAAATTATCTTTAGAAAAACTCTTTTTATAATTAGATATATAGCCTAACTAAAGTATAAGATATTTATTTAGCCTTTTAAATAAGATTAAAAGGCGCTAAATCTTTCCCTAGATAAGCTCTAATAACTATTTAATATTAATAATAACTAAAGATATATAAATATTATAAATAATAAGCGCTATATAATTTATATAATTAGCGATGGCTTTAAAAGGGCAGTTAAGTCTTTAATTCTACTTAGTTTTAATTCTACAGCTAGGTTTAAAGGCTTAAAATATAAAGGAAATATTATTAGTTAATAATCTTTATATAACTTTTAGTAAAGTAGAGGCCTAAAAGGCATTAATAAGATAAATTTAAATAGGGTATTGCTATTTAGCTTTAATATTTAGCTTAGCACTATAAATATAATAGATACTAGTAAAGCTAATAGCTTAGTAAGCAAGTCTTAGGCTATATATTAAAAACCTATATATAAAAATATATAATAAATACTTTATTTAGGCTAATATTAATAAAACCTAGGGGGGTAGTTATTATAAAAAAAGAAACTCTTTATAATACTTAAAATTAGCAACTATATATATAATACAACTATAAAAAAGTAGTATTTAAAAGATAAATATAACTATATATAAAAAAGGTTAAAAAATATCTTTTAAATAAAAACATTAGTAATATTTATATAGTATACTAATTTGCAATCAGCTTTTTCTAAATAACAATTTACCTAAAAAAAGTAAATAACTATTACTCTATATTATAATTAAAGGTAAATATAATAAAGCTAAGCTTAACAAATATTAAAAAATATATTTAGACTTTTATATTTAATACTATTTATAAAAGGGTTATATATCTTTTTAAGCGAAAAGATTTTTTAAATTATAAGCTATTAAGTCTTTTAAGAAAATAATTATAGGCTTTTTAGCACCTATATATACCTATTTACCTTAAAATCAAAATATAAAGCTATCTATTTTATAATACTATTATAAAAGTATTAAGGGCCTATAATATAATATAATAATAAAATAATATAGTAAAATCTAATAAAAACTTAAATATTTTTACTAGCTTTAGTCTTTATAATAAAACTAAATCCTATATTAGTAAATAATTATTAGTAGTAATATTATAATAAGACTTTTATTAGCAATAAATAGATAAATACAAAATAAATATATATATAACCTATACCTAATATCCCCTAGTTACTATTAAACTATTAACCCTATTAATACTAAAGATAATTACTACTTCTATCTAATAAGTAAAGCATTGTAGTATTCTACTGCCTAAAACTATATATATATAAGCATTAGACCAAACTCTATTATACCTAATATAACTATTTCTACTAGATGTAACTCGTATATTATATAAGCTATCTATATCTACAAGTGATCCTTTCAGGCTAGTTCCCCTAGTATATAATCTAAATAGTATATATTGTCTAACCTTTATAAATCCTCTATTCTAATATAATACTAATATTTATAAAAGTTATTATTACTATAGGTGCTAACTATGTATTTAAAATAGCAAAAAAGCATAAATAAATTTAGGCTAATAAATTAAAGCCTAATTGATTTATTAATACTACTATAAAATAAAATATATAAATATTACTATCTACTATATAACTTATAATAAGTTATTTAAAAGCCCTAATTATATAGTAATAATACTTTTTAAATACAAAAGACTTAACTACTTATTATATTTAGTAGATTATCTAAAATACTATATCTAAAAGACATTAAAGCTATAATAAAATAATTAGCACTAATAGCTTAGATTTATATTAGCCTAAGCTTTAAAAGCTAATAGTCGTATAATGTTTTTATTATTATATAATCTAAGCTTTTAATAATAAATATAGGCTTAGGCTTGCATTTTTATAGCTAGATTAAAGCTGCTTATATTAATATTTACCTAAAAGACATTTATATTTTATTTTACTATTAAACTTATTAGAGGTTAAATTTGTAGTAATATATATATTTCTTTAAAGGTCGATTTTAATTTTATAAATGAAATATAAAATAGAATATAAGATAGAATAAGATAAAATATAGCTTATTTTTTTACTTTGCAATACTATTAGAAAGTATCCTAGTTAATATAGATTATAAAAAATTTGGGTATAATACTATAGTCTATATTTAACTTTAAAATAAAGGTGCCTTTATAATAACTAGAATAAACCATATAGTTATATCTTAGCTACTAATAATATTTATTTAGCTAGTATTAAATACTATTCTTAAATCTAACAGGTTTTGCAGGCTATCTAAGTAGTTTATATATACCCCTAAAAGCTCTTTAATTACCTTATTATAGATTCTAGTTAACTATATCTCGATTGCGTTTAAAATTAAAAGGCTACTTAATATAAAGCTATCTATCCTTTAAGTTTACTAATATTTAGATTATCTAGCTTTACTAAATTTTATTAATGTTCTTAGCTTAATAATAACTATTATAATAAGCTGTATATAAATAAACCTAATATTAAACGCTTTTTTATTAATTATTATATGTTTCCTAAAATATTCCTTTGCTATAATTATGTTTTACTTATTATACTAACTTATTCTATAATAGCTATTTTAGTCTTTTATTTTAATATCTCTATTATTATTTTCCTAGAGCTTATAGCTTATTTTCCTTTTTTTTATTATTTTATTAAAGTTATTTTTTAATTTAAAAAATAATACTAGGTCCTAAAAACTTTTTAGTTTTATTTATTAATTACTTATAGCAGTTTTTATTATATATTATATCTAATACTAGACTATAATAAAGTATATCTTATTATAAATAATAAAATATATAATTATTTTAACTTAAAGTATAATAAAATTATTTAAAAAAAGAATATTTATATTATTATATAAAATATAAAAAAAGAAACGATATATATTTTTTACCCTATATCTTTAAAAATTATTTAGGATAGCTAATATATAGTCTTTTATAAAAATTCTTAAAGCTTAAAATATTAAATTGTTATTTATAAAAGATTTAAAAAACAGTATTTAAAAAATAGTAGATAAAATAATAGTAAGCTTATATAAAAAGTATAAACTTTTTATTACTTTTCTTTTAAGGTTTTAGTTAAATAATTAAGCCTGTCCCTAATAAAATACTAATACCCTTAATCTTAATTTCCTTTAGCAGGATTTATAATAGGGTAAGTCTTTTAAATTTAAAAAATATTTAACTTTATTATTATATTAGATAAAAAAAACCTTACCTAAGCCTTTTAAAAAAGATAATAAGACCTTTTAGCTTATTAAATAGCCTAAAACCTAGCCTATTAGTTAAAAGCAATTAGTTATTAAAGTTAAAAAGATTTATACTAAGCTAATAATAGTTAAATTAAAATACATTAAAGTAGATAATATATAATCCTTCTAAAATAATATTAAATTAAATAATAAATAATAGTAAGCCCTAATAATATTATATTGCATCTTTATTATATAAGTATTTATGACTTTTTTTAGTATTATAATACCCTTTTACAAGTCTAATATTAAAATAACTAGCTTTAAAGTATATAATACTTATGTAAATATGGTAATATAAGATATATAGCTTTTTTAAACTATTATAGTATTATTTACTAAAATCGCTTAAATATATATTAATATTTATCTACTTGGCTTATTTTATACTAGCTTTTTTATATAAAACTATTTTAGTATTTAAAGATATATAAATTAAATATTTAAGTGATTTAAAAAAATACAAGTATTATTTACAAAATTTATCTTTTTTTTTTTTTTTTTCTTTTTTTTTTTTCTTTAACTTTTATTAAATAATGTAATAAAAGATAAAGATATTAAAAATAAAAAAGTCTAAGCATTAATTAGCCAGCACTAGTATTTTAAAGTATTTAATAAAGTACTAATAATAAAACGTCTTTACTACTATCTTGCTATTTTAATATAGTTAAATATATTATAGCAACTCTTTTTTTATACTAAATTATTATATATTTATATACCTTTCGGCTTAGCTAAAGAGTTAATTATAACACTATTTAACCTAATCTTTAGAGTTATAATATTAATATAACTGCCTAAGTCTTATTAATATAACATTTATTAAAACTTATAATATCTTATTTAGCTATAAGTAATTAGATAACTTCTGCCTAATTATAAATAAGTTTTTAAAGGTATTAGATAACTATATTAGCCAAATTATAAAGTGTTAAATAAAAGTAGGCTATTATATTATAATTTCTAATTATTATACTTTTTATTATATAAAAAAAGATAATATTATTATAAAAGCAATTTATAGCTAAAGTAATAAGAAATAAAACTAAGGCGCAGGATCTAAAACTAATAGTATAAAGCCGTCTAAAGATTTCGAGGATACCTTTTACCTTGCTATAAAAATATATAAAGTTATCTTTAAGTAGTAGGATAATATTAATATATACTATATACCTATATTATTATAGTTTTTATATATTATTTTATATATTTTTTAATACGCTATATTATTTTAAGTATTTATTTTTATAAAAGTTGCTTTTATTAATGTTTAACAGACTACTTACTAACTATAACAATTATAATTAGATTTATAATATTAAGTTTTTAAGAGAAAGTAATAATCCTTTTTATTCTGTTTTAAAAGACTTTGCCCTCGAAGGCCTTCTTTTTATAAAGAGCTACTATCTTTCTAACTAGTTTGCTAATAATAAAATTAATAATAATAAAAAATACTTTAAAATAGCCTTAATAATAGATATTAAAAAAGAGAAAATATTATAGTTTAGCTATAAGATTGTTTAATATAATAAAGGGTTAATATATAACTAGAAAATAAATATGTTTAGTATGTTCCCTTAGTATAAAAAGGAGATAGATGTAATTTTTAGAAATACTTATAGTATAAGCATTTCTAATAAGTATAGTATAGGTTGTAAACTTTAAATTCTATATTACTTTAAAAAGGGAAAGATGAAATAGATATTGATAAAGCCTTAATAACTTTTATACTAATTATTAATTTGTTATAATAAGAAGGAGTCCTACTTATTTTATACTTATACTAATTATAAGGGATTAGATAATAATAATTTAAGCTTTAATATATATTTTAATATACGAGATATAATAATTTGCAGCTTTATTTACTTTACTATATAAAAAGCAGTATAACAATATAAATAATCTAATTTGTTTTAAGCTTAAGGATTTCGGCTTTATTATTGCTAATAATTAATTAATAAGAATATTTTATAATACTATACCCCCAAGGTTAGGGGCAAAAATTATATAAACAAGATAAATATATAGTTACTAGGGATTTTTATATATAAGTTTTCCTACGGACTTTTTTTAATATATAATTATCTACTTTATCTATTAGTTCAAATTCTCTCTGCGTTAATAAAAGAACTATTAGATAATAGCCTTGTTAACCTAATTTCTAACTTGCTTAAAATAGATTTATAGAGGTAGCTAAACGCTTAGTAAACTCAAGATTTCCATATAGACTAATCCGTAGCCCGTAGGCTATAAAAATATAAAAGACACAATAGTCCCGTCCAATTAACGTATATCCTATAGCACACTAGAGCCTTAAAGTATCCTTTATACTGCTATCTATAATCTAGTTAACTAAGGCCACCTTGTTAATTTAAGTTACCTAGATAATATATGTCTTATTAGATGTTAACATGTATAATATACTACTTGGGAACTTAACGAAGGACTGTAAAGGCATAATAGATATAAGGGGGTATTTAATTTAAATATACTATATAGCCCCAATGTTAGTTGTAATAATTATAATGGTGATTATAGCGGGATTTATGGGCGCTTCTTGCCCTCCGAGAGTAATAGTCTATATACGGAGTTAGTAGGCAGCCTAGCTTTTCTGCCTTTATTTTGTTAGGTCTGTAATCTAATTAAAAATATATAAAGTTATATACAAAGGACTTAAATTAAGTTTAATAAGATATAGGAGCTAGTAGCTAGTAGAGACATTTTAATAAACTTATTTTATATAACACCTATATCACAGTAGCGTGGGTCACCTATATAGCTGGATATAAAGCTTAATATATTATATATTAGTAACTATTATGATCTATAAAGGTGGCCGTTGAAAGCTCCTTATATAGCCTACTAAATAGCAGTGAAGAGCATATGGCTAAGCCTTTAAAGGCTCCACCCTAGCGTAACAACCTAGTTTTTAGCTATAGTTAATAAACAGGGTTAATATTAGAACAATATTCAGTAGATAATTCAGTCCCTAAGGTCTTTAACTTTAGGGGCCTTTGGGACCTATATATACTAGCTGTGGATTAGCTGTATACAAGGGTCTAATGCTATATATAGCCTTTTATAGCAATGCGCCTTTTTGCGCGCTTCTTTCTAATAGATAGACTTGACTTTGCAACTCTTGTTTTAGCAAGCTATTCAAGTTCTTCGGGAGCACTTCGGGCGCCTTATACAATATTATACAAATTTTTATCTAATAGTTAGTATAAATATTTAAAAGAATAACTAAGACTCTAAGATTTTTTGGTTTTATATTAAAATTACTACTACTACTACTATTCAATTATTAACTCAAACTTTTAGATTTATCCTATGCAAATAAGTAGTTTTTACCCTTTATTTCTAACGATAGATAAGGTAAAATAGGAAGAATTATATTTTTTAAAGTAATATAAAAAAAAACTACTAAATACTGCTTATAAAAAATAATTAAAAAATATTAACAACTATTATTAAAATAAAAATAAGGTAGTAAAGTAAAAGCAGCTAGCTTTAAATAAATATTAGATAGAGGTAGCTAGCGTATATTATAAGTACTAGAAGAATACGTAGTATTTAAAAGTATTTATAAAATAATAACTATATTATTATATAAAAGATATTTTTCCTAATATTAGTAGGTAACCTAAGCAGAAATATAAATCGCTTAAGTTTTTTTAATATAATAGCGTGATTTTTAATATATTCTTTTAGGTCCCTTTTTAAACCGAGGTCTCTTTTTAAAATATCCCCCTTTAAAGGATTTATACTTAAGATAAAAAATAATAAACCTTATTAAAAAGGTAGTTAATTAGAGTTAGAAAAAGTATAAAATATTCTCTAAAATAAATACTTTTATTTAGGTTTTATATTTACTACTTAGTAGGCTTAATATTATAAACCAATAGAAGAACTGGCTAATTAGGTAGGCCAAGGGCTAACTAGGAAGAGGACGGTGTATAGTGATGTGCGGGGCTTAGCTAAAAGGTAGGCTAGGAGGGAACGCAGGTCATATAACTGCTTACAGCATTTATAGTACTAAGACCGACGAGCCTGGTAAGAGCTAAGTGCCTACTGGTCTTATAAGGACGAGATAGGCGATGTTACAGCGAGTTACCTGTTTACCGCTACGCTAATAACCCAAAGGTTAGTAATATTCTAAAGTAAGTATTTAAGTAATCTATATGCTTATATACTAGCCTCCGAGTAGCCTATAAAGCTATACCAGCTAGTTATAATAGGTAAAATAAGTAAATAAGGCATTAAAAGTAAAGGAGGAGCAGTCTATATAATAATAAGAGTTTCCTATATAACTAGTTTTAGTTGGTCCTTATTTTACTATTTAATTTAAGCTTATACTAAGTTCTTAAAATAGGAGGAATAACTTCTTTAACAACCTTTAGTAATAATTGCATAGTTTATACTATAATTTACTATAATAAAATAACCTTAGGGTAATTGGCTTTATAAATCTTAGTTAGTAAATTATATTTAAAGCTTTATGCTAATAATATAACTCTCCTTAATTAAGAATCATTATATTTAATATAATAAATATATATAATAGTATTAATGTTTTTTTTTTTTTTTTAAGTTTTATTAAATAGTTCTATATTTATTATATTACTATTTATATAATATTAAAGTATTATTATCTTTTAAGCTTATTAAGTTACTATATATATTTTAAATATATAATAAGTCTTATTTATATAAAAAATCTCTTTACTTTTTTATTAAAATATATACTAGATTTACTTTTAATTATATTCTATGCTATTTATATCCTTAGCTATCGCTATTGGATAATTTAATATAATACTATAATAATATATAGCTTAAAAGTATTAGATATCTATTTAAATAATAAGTATAGGATTTAAAAGTTTTAAATTGCTTAAATAGTAAAATATATATCCTAAAAATTTTATATTTATATATATATTTATAAATACAAAATTTATTTTTTAGGGAAATTACTATTAAAAAATAAGAAGTAATAGATAGATAAGTGTTTACCAGAGCTAACAGATTACTAGGTGATTTAAAAGGATATAAAAAGAGAGAACTATTTTTAACTCTAATATTTAGTATTTAAAAACTGCTCTTAAGCTTATAAATAGTATAGAGAAAAGTATATTATTAGTAGGCTGGGCTGGCTTTATAATTTATAAAGATATAATCTAATAACTATAATATAAATTTAGGAATTATCTTTTAAATTTTATCCTTTAAAAACCTAAACCTATTAAATTTATCTTTTAAATAAAACCTACCTTAATATTACCTATCTTTTAAATACTTAATATATAGTAGTAAATAAAATTCCCTATATATTCTAATCTATTTATATCCTTTAAAACCATTTACCAAATAATTATTAAACTAGAAAGACTATTTTATAAATATTAATATATAAAAATAGCTAAATATTTATATATATAATCTCCTTATTTAAATTAATCAAATGCCTTAATCTTTATACTTTATTATCCCTATTTAGATAAATTCTCTTAAATTTAGAAAATAATACTCTTAACTATAAGTAGGCTATATTAGTTATTGAAAGCCTTCTACGTTAGATTTATTAAATTTCTTACAATTTTAAAGGACTACCTAAAGTAGAGCTATATAATATATCTACCTAATAATTTTAATATATTTAAGGTTACCAAAAAATTGCGACTATAAAGATTAGTTTTAAAGTAGGTGCTCTTTTATAAATACTTATATAATTTTTTTAGCTTTATTTAAAGCAAAAAGTAAAAGAATTAATAAACCTTATATATACGTAACTAGCGTTTAGCAAATTATTTATATATATAAACGTCTTTTTTTAATAAAAAGGATAAAACTATATAATAGTAGATGTTAATTATAATACTTTTATTGTCTTTTCTTCTTTTAAAACTGATTTTGCTAGCTTCCTAGGTATTATTAATAAGGTTTTTAAATAATCTATTATTATTACTATTTATATAAAATATAATTTAGCCTTTTATACTTTATTTATATTATAGGTTATAAATCTTTTAAGGGCTTAAAAGGTTTAACTAACTTACCTATTATTATAATTAATATTAAAAAGCTAAAAAGTATTTTAAAGTAAAACTATATAATTATTATATAGCTTTTAGTATTTATTTAGTAAAAGGTAATAATTACTTTAGTAAATAATTATTTATATAAGCTAGCATAGTTAATAATAATTTATTTAAATACGTTTTTTAGCTTTATAACTTCTAATACCAAGCAGTAAAAGATTAAAATCTACTACACCTTTATCTTTAACTAGCTATATAGTTGTTTATAATGCTTTAAAAAGAAGTTGCTAAGTTTAAAAGTTTTACAATTAATAGCTTCTAATATCTTTAATATTATAAAGTAGTTTTCTAAACACACATTATAATTAAGTTAAGGTAACTATAACCAACACTATTTAAGTACTTTATATAACATTGGGTATATAATAGGTGGCGTAACTAGTTTCCTGCTTTTAGTTTTTTAGCTTCTAACTTCTAACCTCCTCTTTAGTGGCTTACATTTTGCCTATAAAGGTTACTAATTGAAATATACTACAAGAATCGCAAAGCTTAAAGCTAATATTAATAAATTAAATATAAACTAAAACAATTTTTTAAATCTTTTAAATCTAAATTAATATTATCCTAACTAGAATATTAGATTTTTATAGATACAATGTGTTACGTGCGCTGAATATTAATACTCTTAGTATAGCCTAGTTAAAGGCACGCTTTAGTGAATACTTCGGTCGTACGCCCTTATATTACACTTGTCTCACAGCTACTGAAATTAAAGCTATTTAGCCCTTACTTATTATATTATAATATGCAGAGATCGGAGGTTAGGACCCCTAAAGGTACTTATATATATAAACCTAAGCTAGCTTATAAAACCAGAAGCAATTTAATTAGATCTTTAAAGACCTAGGCAAACTATAATAGATTATTATAAATCTAAAGCTATTTCTAAGTTTTAAATCTAGCCCTTATTATACAATAAACTTTATTAATAGGCCGGCTAATTAATCCTTAACGCCTCCCAAAACCGAGGAGGCAGGGTTCCCCAGTCTGCTGACGTAAGACCTCGCTGACTACTACCACCGGTGATTATATGCCAAAAGAGGCTGTTATAGAGAAACGTGTTATAACCAATCCTCAGCTTGTAAATACCCAGTCTTAACTAATTTTATAAGCATATTACGCAGTTTTATTATTCACTATATAGATAACTAACTAGGTTTGGTTATTTATAATGTGTGAAATTCTCCCTTTATTACCTTGCCTAATTATCTAACTAAATATATAAAAGATTATATATAAGCTTTTATATAATAATAAATACCCATGCTTATTATAGTTATTTCTTCGTATAATTATAAACCTTAATTTCTCGGTAATAAAGATTAGCTAAATAAGTATAGTTTTTATTTAGGTTGTTTTAAGATAGTATATATTAATATCTGCATTTACTTAATCCCGTTATCTATATATTTATAATTTTAGGATTTTAAAACTTAAAAAATACTAATTTATTAAATAGGATAATTATTAATTAGCTAAGTAATACACATTTAGTTATAGCTTTTATTATCTTTAGAAATATTAATATTTAAATAGCTTTAGTATTAAGCTAGATAACCTCTTTTCCTTTTTTTTATAGTTTATTAATTAATACTACTAGCTTTAAACATAAAAGTTATTCTACTTTAACCGATAATATTAATATTAGGATATTATAAAAGGTTTTATATTAACTTTATTATGCTAAGATTAGCCCTAAGACTAATATAAATATTTAAAATCTAAAGGCATTATAAAAACAAATTGCAATATATAGTTTAAAATAAGGTAATAGGTAAAAATAATTCCTATTTAGCTAAGTTTTTTATTTTATACTAGCTTTAATACTTTTAGTTACTCTATAATATAATATCTTATTATAAAATTAAGCTTTAAAATATTAGCAGTCTTTATATAATAATTTATATAAATAATAATTAAGCGATTGTTTTTATTATTATAATAGATTTTAATCATTTTTGCGTTTCTAAAAACTAGATATATACTTACATATACAAAATACTATTTATTTAATTAAAATCTATACTATATATATCCCTTATATTACCGCCTATTATATTAGTTAAACCTTAAAATCCTATACAATTTTTATATTAGTATAAATAGCATTCATATTATATCAAGTTATTATAAATATCTTTTTACCTTAATATTTTACTATATAATCTATTATTATTAAAGAAATCTAAAGCTATATAGGCTAAAACCATTTAAGTTAAAAGCTGATTAAGTGCTATACTATTATCTACTAACCCTATTTCCATTTTCTCCTGCCCGCCTGCCATATTATAACAACCTATTAAAAAGTTAATATCAGTCATATAAACTGCTTTATAAAAATGCCTAAAAAAGTGTAGAGGGAACTAGTACCTTACCTTAAAGATAATAATATTAATAAATAGAATTAGAAATAAAAGGAGCCTAAAATTACAGGGTATAAGGTTTAAAAGCATATAAATAGACCTATATAATTCTCTAAAAAGTATAACTTTTAAGTTATCTTTTTATAAAAATAAAAAGATTTTATAAAACGTTTAACAAATATATTCTTAATAAATTAAATTATAATATTAAATTAATAAATTTAAGCATTATTATTAATTTATTAATATTTAATTTATATATTATACATATTTAGTTTATTAATTGTTTATTATAAAGTCTTTTACTATCCTCTATATAGGCAAAAGATAAATAGTTTTTTAAAAGGATATTAACAGCTATATATTTATAAAGTTTAAAGCTATACTAGCCAGCTCTATTATTAATAAAAGAAAATAAGGATCTTTTAAAAAGTTATATTTATAATAACAATAGTAATAATAGACTAAAATATAAATATTACAGTTAAATTTCTAGTATATTTTATTATATTTTAATATATAATTTTTAATTGCTTGTAAAAAGTTCTTATTTAATTTGTTTTAAAGCTTTTAGTTTTCTATTTTAAGGTTATATTATTAGTTAACAAATAATCAAATAAATATTAAAATATATAATAGTTAAGAATTATTATATAAGTAGATATAGTATTATTATATTTTATATATAATTTAAAAATACTATTTTTTTTAGTTTTTTAAAATATATAAAAAATAAAAAATAAAATTTAAAGTGGTTTT
>NPFG01000789.1:0-12589 GCA_002288965.1 Xylaria sp. MSU_SB201401
TTATAGTACTTTTGTAGTACTTTTTTTAATATTAATTTACTAATTTTAGTACTAATTAGCGATTATTAATTAATGACCCACTTTTAACTAATAAAAGTTATACTATTAGATTCCCTTTAAAATTAGCTTTAAAATGGTATATTATATTTATTTATAACTATTTTTATTTCAAAGTTATTATAAGTACTAAACTAGTATTACAAGGTACTAAAATCGTGTTTTAATAGTACTAATTGCCAACCCTGTTGCCGAGCATGTTCACAGATAAAATCGATAATAACCTACACCCCCGGGATGCAAACGATAGTTAAAAAACTCTGGAGTTTTCCTGGAAATATTGGGGGAAGCATAGTATACGCGAGGTGAATTATACTCATACATTTTAATTAGTTATGCTGACTTTTCACTTAAAGAAGCCCTAAAGTGAAGAATTGCAGCAGCCTGTGTCATTAAAAGAGAGTTTTAAAGATTCAGTACCACCTGCCGAGAACGAACTTCACAAAGGCGACGAGGGATTTATACAGTTAACATAGCCGCCAACCAATATCAGTTCCAAACATTAGAATGCAGCTCTGCAACAATAAAATATCAGAACATACAGTTATAATTTTATCAAACCGGGAACCTAACTGTCTACACTCTCTATACACAGTACTATGACAGTTTTCGATGTCAGGAATGTTTAGTTGATTACGCGTAGCAGACTAAGAAAAATCTTGGAGTCTACGAAAGGGGTCGAAATGAATTACATAGAGCTTTAGCGCTATAAGAGATCGTTACATCATGAATATCCTCCTGCTAGGCTATGATCCCTCCCTGTTCCCTTTTCAAGTACCGCACGAGGAGTAGTAAAGGATACCCACTTAGGGGGTTGGAGATGCTTGACCCAATAAGCCTGCGGATTACACCAACCCTTCAAACCAACCTCGCCCCAATCCATGCCCAGACCACTCTCCTTATGGCCTCCAAAGGGAACATTAGGAGCAAGCTCGAAATGCGTATTGACCCATATACTCCCAGCCTCGAGTTGCTCAGCCATGCGTTGCGCTTTCGGCACATCTTTACTCCAGACAGACGCGCCAAGACCGAGCCTCGAGGCATTGACGCGTCTGATCACGTCCTCTTCATTCGACCATTTCATCACCGGAACGATAGGGCCAAAGGGCTCGTCCTGCACGATTTCGGAGTCCTCGGGGGGATTGTCGATGATAGTGGCGGGTAGGTAGAAGCCTTCGCTGTCTTTCACCTCCCCTCCTAGCGCTACTTTCCAGCCCTCTGTCCTGATTCTCGAGTACAGAGCTTTTAGTCTCTCATACTGGGCCTCGGTTTGCACAGGGCCGAAGAATGCTTCTAGGTCGTTTTGATCACCCATTTTGAAATTCTTCGTTTGCTTTACTAGCTCAGCTAGGAATTCATCGTAGATCTTCTCGTGCACGTAAATACGCTTGATGTTCATGCAAATCTGCCCGGAGTGTACGAAGGTGAGGAATGAGATCTACTCTGCGTGTTAGCGACTTTCTGTATAACCTTTGGAGCTGACAGGGGTGTGTTGAGAGAGAAATACGCACACTTCCGACGACAGAGGGAATGTCAACATCGTCGCACACGACCGCAGCATCATTCCCACCAAGCTCCAACGTCACTCGCTTGAGCGTCGAAGCACACGCCGCCATGATCTTCTTGCCAGTCTCAACCGACCCCGTAAAGCTAACTTTCGCGACCCCAGGATGATTCGTAAGCCACGGTCCCAGATCTTCATTGCCGCTGAGCGCTTGAAAGACGCCCGGAGGGAAGATCTTGGCGCCGATCTCGGCCAACTTTAGAGCTGAATACGGCGTGAACGGAGATGGCTTCCAGATGAACGTGTTCCCTGCTAGTAGTGCGGGTATGAGCTTTCCGACTCCGAGTGTGAGGGGGAAATTCCACGGCACGATGCCGACTCCGACGCCCAGAGGGACATAGCGCACTATCGCGGTCCGCTGTCGGATGTGTCAGCCTCTGTCTTCGATTAGGGACCCCAAGTAGGTTTCGCCACTGACCTGTTCATCATCTACGGGTTTTTCCTCCTTGATGCGCAGAAGAGGAGTCTGCCTCGCAAGATTCATCACCAGAAACATCTCGAAGCTGGCCGTCTGTGGCGGTTTGGCTGTTTCGAGACCCAGCAGCTTGACGAAGCTATCGGTGTTAGCCTCGATGGCGTCGGCGAATTTATTGAGATACTCGGCGCGTTCGTCCCATGACAGCTTGCTCCATGATGAGTAGGCTTTGGCTGCGCAATCCACAGCCCGGTCGATGTCTTCTTTGGTAGAGACCGGGGATTCAAGTCGAGCTGTTGCTTGTTGGTCGGGCATATTGTGTGACGTTTCAGAGGTGTCTCGACCAGCTCGTTGTTGATAACATTATAGAACCCTGTCTAGAGATTTCAATGTTGAATTAAAGGGCTGTATTTTCGAAGACATTATGTGATTCAACCTACATCGAACGATATCTGGTCATTCGAATTACTCGCCATCTTGAAATCGCTGAGCCTGGACACGAAGGTGAAAATGGCAACGCACGACGCTGTTGCTAGGAATTGAAGTACGACTCTTCGGGAGATATCAAGAGAAATAAGGTAAAAAAATAAGCCCAGCCTGATTACATATTGTGCATACACAGGGTCTCCCGCATGTAAGGGTCTTTTATAAGGAGGTATGTGAGGGGAAGCTGCATGGTGCTCACTCCGCACCAAGGGGACGCAAGGCGATCCTCAACCATTGGCGTAAAGCGTGGTATGCTACAGGAGGTGTAGAACTTGGCATCTCATCAATTCGCGATAGCACTTAGACTAGTAGTCCATCTAACAGGCAAAATGAGGGGTGGCACTAATCATACAAGTGCGATTGGCAATATCAACATCATCGATGGCTGGCATGTAAGAATCGGTGAGCAAGCTTAGTGTAGGTAGTCCGGAGCTTGCGGCTGGGTTTTCTTCACTTACTCCACTTCGCGAGTCTTGCCCTCTCCCCACGCCGAAATATCATCCAATGATTACGAGGCAACGCAGACACTTTTGGGAATAAGTCGAAGTCTAAACCGTATAGGGGTACTAGGTTATAGAGAAAAGCCTTGGCACAACTACAGGTGGGTGTCAATGGACACCGATTTTGTCGCATCTTTCCCCAGTCCGGCGTTATGATGCGAGCAAACTTCTTTGAGAACCAGTGAGAGGTGTCAGTTTGAGGGTTAGCATAGTACATCTGAGCAGCAGATAATACGCATATAGACAATGTTACTCTTCCGGCAAGAGTGACACACCTATATACGCCTGCCCCTAGAGCATAATCGTTCGTGTTCCCGGAGAAAGCTACAAACACTCGTTCTCATTGGATGTGCGCTCATTTCTCTAGATCTTAGAACTGAATGCGTGCTGCTTATCTATTGATAGAGTATAAGAAATATCTACCTCGGTATGACCAACAGTTTATTCATCAACTCACTTTTTAAATGTGATCAAAGCAGCTGGCCCTCAACAGATCGCACATCTATTGAACGTAGCACCACATGCTTTTCATCCGGTCTCAGTCTATCTATGGTTATCATGAGTTCACGTCACACGAAATATCATAGGCTATTAAATGACCCAATGCTGAAGCATGGTGAAATAGTGCCAATGGTCACAGTACTTAGTCAGTCATACCCCATGAGCCTCCGCGGGTAAATCGCTATCTACAAGGTGAGTGTGCACGCTGGGGAATGAGCCGCAGTTGCTCCCACAGCTATACACCTACTTCTTTCATAGTCAAGGTATAATTTAACTGCCAGATTACCTAGAGCTACCCTCTCATTAGACTATCACGCAATCATGCATCAACTGAGCGTCAAGAATGGAAACCCTCTGTGAATAGTCATGTCAAATTGTTCGAGATTCACCGGGTACATTCTGCGGGTATACTACCGTCGCCAACTTACGTGACGGAGCCGAATGTCACTTACATCCGCCATATCACGGACACAATGATGGTCCGAGATCGAGGCTGCCTCGATTGGATCACAACCGTCGTGCCGATCAGCAGCAATGAACATAGTGAGTAGACACTCGGCATAAACACGTTTTATATTCAATGTAGGTATATGTAACTAAATAGCGCGAAATTTCCCATATGCCCGCTCGCTGACATCATTCATCCTCTATTCCCGGGTGGACGGCGACCGCCTCACGCCAGATGCTGCTGAGACTTAACGGGACCCTCACCGACACCCGTCTGTATGACCCTGCTGACGCCGCCCTTAATCAGCGAAGCCACAGCCTCCTCAAGCTGCACACCGCTCGAGGTGTATGACTTGGCCTCAGCCTTCCAGCCCTCGGTGGTGGTAAGCAAGGGGAAGAAAGTACCAACAACAGCAGCCGTGTCCTTCTCGAGGTAGTACACGACGTAGTCGGGCCGGCGTCGTACGTGTAGGCGGCAATGGTCTGGCCGGCGGCAGCATTAATAGCCTCGACGGCGCGCACGGCGGCCCTCGAGGTGTCGTTCATGTAGTAGATGGGCGGGTAGGTGTCGGCGCAGGTGGCGTGGAACGAGTTGGAGTCTTTCATGGTGACCTCGGCGAACTTGGCGAAGTCGCGCGCCGCCACGGCCTCCTCCATAAGCTTCATGTGCTTGGGCACGACGTTGGTAATGCGCTCCTTGAACAGGTCCGACGTCGCCACCGTCTGCTGCATGCCCGAGGTCGAGCTGACGCCCTTCTTGGCGGCCGAGGCGTACGAGCTCGAGAGCGCGCATCTCGGGCCAGTGCGAGGCCGGGGCCACTTCGACGGCCTTGGAGTCTAGTCCGTCGTCCCGCGATCCCATCTGCCATGCCACGTATCCGCCGAACAGACTTCGGCAGGCGGAGCCACTGCCCTGGCGGGCGATTAGAGAGAGTTCAGTGGGGGAATTGGGCAGCTCATAGAGGTCTGCAATGGCGCGAACGAGGGCGGCGAAGCCAGCTGCTGACGAGGCCAGACCGGCGGCGGTCGGGAAGTTGTTCTCGGAGACGATGCGCAGGGGGAAAGTTGACAGCTTGGGCAGCGAGGCATCCTTCTCCTCGAGAGCGGCACGTAGAGCCCGCAGTTCGCGCAGACAAGCCTGGGTCCGGGCACCCGAGATGTCGGAGGGG
Source organism: Xylaria sp. MSU_SB201401 (assembly GCA_002288965.1). Lineage (NCBI taxonomy): Eukaryota > Fungi > Ascomycota > Sordariomycetes > Xylariales > Xylariaceae > Xylaria > Xylaria sp. MSU_SB201401. The sequence continues at coordinate 5,140 of NPFG01000789.1, forward strand.
CTGCCGTTGAGCGTCAGACTGTCCTCACCGGTGTAGGCGCTCGAGCAGGTGGCAGTGGTCAGGGTGCGCAGGTCGTCCTGCGATAGGGTGACGGAGAGGGAAGAGTTGGTGGGCAAGTTGAGCTTCGCATCCCGCTTTCCCCAGTACTTGACGACGGCGATGTTGACGGGGGCCGTCGTGCTCGCGCGGTAGATCTCGGCCATTGTGACTCGTAGGTATTGAAGTACGAACTTGTTCCAGTCCTCTTCTCTTTTCTACCTCCTTTATTCGTATTTCTTCTGTTCTATAGTAGAATTCGATCGTGAGGCAAGAACAATCTTCAACGAAAATGCGGCTTCGCTATGTCAATTGAATGGAAGAAACAAGAGAGAATGCTGCTGTGCTTGGAGGAACGTGTCGGTAAAAGGACCTAAGTATGGATTATTATTAGAAGCAAAGCCGTAGTCAGCATCAGCATTTGATATTGGTATTTCCCATGCGCACTACCCTGATTGTGTCTGGAGGAGGAGGGGCTTCTAAAATGAGGGACGAGGGGTCCCGATGGCGGGGTCAGTGGTTTGATCCTTCAGGTTAGCGCCAATTGACAGGTACCTCGCGGCTAGGGGGAGTTTACCGTGTCTTGCCAGGTACCGTCCAGATTGGGATGGCATTTCTGCCCTATCAGAGCCCTCTGGGCCCCTGCTAGGCTCAACTAGGTGGTTGCGCCCTAGGTGCATTAGGGTAGCGTGCTTACAGGGGCCGGCGATTTCCACAGGCCTGGGCTGGCGCTAAGGGTTCGCTGTCGAGGCGGTGATATCGGCCTTGCCAGAAAGGGAGCTGGCCGACGACGGACACTTACTCTACGCATCACGACACGATCTGACGCGGAGCATCACCAAATGTATAAGGCGGGCAACAAAATAACCGACAGATAGAAATCCGAGGTCAGGTTGTCATTATCTTACTCTATTAGACTCTGTCCCCAACGCATCCGCTTAATCTGATCTTCAAATGTACGGGATTATCCAATCATTGTCGAGATCCTATGCGCATCCATCCCAGGTATTAATACAATAGCCAACCTCATTCCTTGTCAGGTTGACGCGGATGATAAGCCTACTCTTCTCGGCTTTCCCGTCTTGAGGGTAGCAATCTCCTTGATGCTGTGCGTAAATCTATAAGCAACTCATAGCCCATCGATCAAGGGGCGGGAATGTATCGGCGCATCGATAATACTACTATCTTGAAAGTTAAACCAAGGGTTTCCCTTGTCTCCGTCATTTCGCCTTCCTTCTCTTGATCATACCGGTATTGTTAGCGACATCGTCAGCGGCTCGAGACTTCTGTTGCTATGATGTAGTTTCTGTCCTACCTATCTCGGCGATAAGTCTTGTTGCAGGGATAATTACTGAAGATATCGAGGATCATGAAAACTGGAGGAATGGAATTGGTTCACAGAAAAGGACACAATATGTACGGGTAAGAAGTAGACAGTTCACAGAGAATTGCAATGACATTAATAGACGAAGAAAAGTGGTGGACTATTCAGTAACGATCAACTTTTATCTGCTCAGACGGTATCATGTCTTGGGGGTACCATATCTAGATGGTATCATGTCTAATTTCAACAATAATAATATAAAATCCAGTCCTCAAAGATGTCCCAACAGAGGACTCTCTCCTTCCATATATACTTCACCGTAACTGATGGTGACGAAGGTCCGGGTCCGTTTCTTTCTTTCTCTTCCTTCCGTCGGCGCGAAGCGTGCCACAGCGCTGTCCAACCATACCACAACGTCGACTCACCACGCGAATGAGGAAGTCCTGGCTCCGCCACCGAATTCCCTATCCAGCCTTTCTCACAGGAGTTCTTAATCCGTACGACATATCGTGAACTAAGAGTGTCGTTCCGCCCTAGCGCGAATAACCCGAGCGAGTCCCTCCGCTTCTCATAAGTTTCCTTCCGAAGCTCCGCCTCCCTGTCCACTCGACACTTTTCCGCCAGTTCTATGAGTTCCCTGATGGCCTCCTCAGCGAACCTTTGTCCAGGGCAGAGCCGGCGGAGCCGCTCCATGTCCCGCGTGTCTTGCCCCGAGATCGTCCAGTCGTCGACGATCTTCGCCTCTTCCTCTCCCAGATCGATGAGGCGATTCCACAATTCATCTCGTATCTCGTGTTGCTCGGCCCACGACTTGGGCTCGTCCGTTGTATATTTATTCATTATAAGTATGTCGATATCCGGGTGGACCAAGTCTCGGATGAGTTGGCGCAGCTTCTTGCACATTGCTGGGTCGCCGAGCTGCGGGTGGTAGACCTCCCTGAGCTCGATCACCCAGTCGCCGTACCCCATGTAGACTTCGTACTCTTCATCGTCGAAGAGGACTTTTAAGTAATGCATCTTGTCTATCATTGCAGACAAGAAGGTGAGTAGGGAATTGCCGGATAGTGCCTGCATCTTGGCTGAGTGTTGGGGTGGCAATTGAATATTAATGTTTTAGATGGTTTTCGTTGACTCGAGAGTCTCTAGGAAAAGTATAAAAGATAATTTGAGATGACTTTGGATTGTCAGATATGGAGTTTGGTATACAACGTGGTGTGTGTATGATGGTGCGATATGGGTTTGTGGTCGCGGATAGAAAGTAGTTAGTGATGTCCAGGGGAAGAAAAGGGGAAGGAAACGGGGGAAGAAAAAAAGGAGAAATGTAGAACACCGAGGGCTATATAAATAAAATAAAAACAACGCGTAAAGTGTATCTCAAGTATACTTCAAATTGAGGTGTAGGTTCACACGGTAACCTTGTTTCGAGTTTCTTCGCTGTAAAGAAATATAAATAAAAAGATCATACTTTAGCTTCTGAAATCTCGAAATTGATGCATAGGTCAACCTACACTATATGCTGTACCACTCATCTTCCTACGCGTTCCAAGAAAAATAAGGCGAAGATGATAATGGTGACTCCTAATAGACGACTTGCCTGCCTGGTTGAGTTGACAAGGGGGCTTGATCAAAGGACTAAGGCTGTCTCCAATGAAAGTAAGTCAGAATGCCCTCACTTGAACCAGTTCTTTACTGTAGCTTTTGCCTATAAGTTGTAAATGTGCATGTGTTTGGTGATGCAGACGCGTCTCTAGCCTCTAGCTTCTGCGAAGAATTATAGAAAAAAACTAGATTTTATTGATCTTCAAGTAGAAGTGAGAAGGTGCGATATTATAGCCTTTATGATACTCCTCTTCTCTTCTCGCCTCATCATACTCTCATTATACCTAGAGTTCTTTCACCTGGGCAAGCGGGTAAACTGCAACCGAGTAGTTAAGTCGCCATTCAGCGAGCCTGCAGAATAGTGGGCGATGAGAAAAAGACTATTCCGCGAGTCTGCGGGTATAGACCAACAGAATATTAGTACCTTAAACTGAGAGGGTTAACAGATCGATATTTAAGACTAGCCGAAGTATGTAAAAATACGTATGTTAGACGAGTCAACCGTGTGTAGTTTACCTAGTAATAGGTGACTGCTATAGTATATTAAGTAAGTGTATAAGGGGTAAGCGTAGTCCATAATATAATAAACTCCGCTATCGCCGAAATTTAGAGTTCTTGCTACCTGTTAATGGGTTGGATTGAATTATCATTATAGTTCAAGTTACCTTTGACTCGTTATCGACACCCCCGTCCTCTAGCTAACATATTAACCTAGTACGGATGCCACTCTTGCGTTTCGGTATCAAACAAGACGTTCTTCGGTACCACCTTGCCGCCCTTAAGACTCCCAGCCTCAACCACACCTCCCGCAGCTGCGCCGCCATTTTCTCGATGGAGCTTGTTAGCACCCGCAAAGACTGTAAAGTTTGCCAGTGATATCTCGGCGCCGCTTCGAACAGAGGTTGTCGGAATGCCGAAGTATGCCGCATCAACCCTCTCGTGGCTAATAGAAAGTTCGTAGTAACCCCTATAGTAAAAGTCCTGCCATTGAAGCTCGGGGTTGGTAGCGGTGAAGTACTCGGATCCAACCTGTGCTTCTGCGAGAGTTACATTTTGCCCCGCTGGTGACGGCGAGCTCACAGCACTCCCAGCAAACTCAACGCCCACAGACCCGTTACCCGTGACTGGGTCGTACGGATGCTCGTCGAGCCAGATGAGGTCAGATACCCAGGAAGCGTGAGAGTCGCCGGCGAGGAAGATGTTGTTTCCAATACCGTTCTCGTATATGGTATGAAAGGTCCTGTTGCGGTTAGCCTGGTACCCGTCCCATTGGTCGTAGCTGAAAGGTGTCTCCGAGCCTGACGAAATGCTCGAGTTTATGCGGCTAAAGACGATCTGATTTCCCACTACTCGCCAGGTAGTGCCTCGCCTCGCACTATCCTTCAGCGTTCTGTAAAACCACGCTTCTTGCCTGGGTCCCATAAGCGACCGGCTAGCATCATTGTAGATCTCAGATAGATAATTTTTATTCCAGTAGACATCGGTGATGGACCTGTCGTACTGCCTTGTATCGAGCATGACAAGGTCGAATAGGTTGCCGAATTGGAAATTTCGCCATATCCGTAGGTTGTCGTCCATATCGACTTGTCGAATTGGCACTGGACGAATCAGTGGAAGATCGAGTGCGAACAAAATCGATACTTACTCCACTCAAAATAAGCCCTTACGGCATTCATCTTCCGTTGGTTGACGGAAACGCCGCCGTCGTTAATGAATGATTCCTCGGTATTGTTCAAATGGGAAGAACCATCACGCCAGGTGTTATCGGCCACCTCTGTTGAACTCAACGTCAAACGGATTATTCCACGCGCGGCCGAGTAGAGCATCACAAACCGTGATCATCCCATACCGGGATCCAGGGGAACTTTTGATGGCTCGCAAGGAGGTCCAAGTCTGTTCTATAAGTGGCAAGGCGCTTTCGATAGTCGTACAATCTACCGTTCTCATAAGCAGATTGCCGCAACCCTGTACCTGGTTAAGCTTACGTGTAGATATCCCGGTTTGGCAGCGGAATGCGGCCATACTGTAATGCCCGACGTCAGTATCTATACTATGAAGGAAACGATAAAGTGCACTAAAACTCACAGAGTCACCCCAGCCGTACTCCCCGTTGGCGTATTCATAAATGTAGTCACCAAGATGAACAACGTATTCAACCGAGTCCTTTCTCACGGGATTGCCATATGCATTGAAATATCCAAAGGCTGAGTAATTAGATGTTAGAATTTTGACGGCTACATTGGAGAGGGGGGACGGACGATAATTTGAACACGAATATACGGCTATCTTGATAGGTTTTGAGATCTTGTCGTCACTGGAGGGTAGGGTCTTGGTACGCCCAACGGGCGACCTGTTCTTAGAGTTGCAAATAGCGAACTGGTAATCTTTTCACATTGTCAGAGTTGGCATAGATCGCGATAGATGATGTTAATGACGACATACAATATGTTGCGAAAGACTTGAGCTTCTTTGCTTCAACCTTGTAGAAGAATTTTAGCTATGTACCCTATATCCCCAGCGCTCGCTTCTTTACCTTGACAGTGAAGTCGATGTCGGAGCTGGTATATGCAGTCCCCGAGTCCACAATATGTTTCAAAGACTCAGAGGTGCCGATTTTCCAGTCAACGCAGACGGGCGCATTGCTTGACAGGGCGTACTCTTCTGTCGAGTGATCGTACAGCGGCACGTACCCCGAGACGGTGACATTGCTCGCATCATTATCGCTGGTCGGAGCGGCCCTCGTCCAGAGAATGACGCTATCCTCCTCGGGATCGCCAGAAGCGACGCCGTGAGTGAAATTCAGTTGGCTTGGGTCCCAGTGCGCCGCTCCGTGCGTTCTTTTGGCTACCCTGTGGATTGAGACTCCGAGGGAAGCATGGTGTCTCGAAGGAGAGAGATAGTTGAGATTCCCCACGAAGGCTGCCGAGGCAGCACCTACGAAAAATAACAATCGAGCAACTTGAAATCCCACCATAATGCTAAGCAGAATAGGAATACCTAAGAAGGTAAGAAGACATAGCCGGAGCTATGCCGGCTCATATTCGCTCATGTTTATATACCTGCATCGGTAACCGGGGTAGGTACTTTGGGTGTAGATGGAACTGTACCATCCATAACCCCTTAGCGCAACACACCCCTTAGCGCAACCGCTAAACCTAGCAATACTACTAATTATACACCCACTTCACTTATAGCTAATATAATTATTAATAAAGCTTTTTTTTTATAGATAACGCTACTAAATAGCGCTTTTTTTAGCAGTTAAACCTATATAAATAACATATAGCTAATTAGGTTATCCCTAGCTTAATTAGGGCTTATACTACTAGATAATCTACTAAAAACCTTTTAATTTTAGTATCTTATTCTGTTTAATATACTAACTTTAATACTATTTATTTTAACTAAAAGTAAAGCTATTATAATACTACTTTATATTAAAAAATTATTAATTAATATTATATTTAATATAACTAATAATAATATATTTTTAAATAAAATAGTGCAAAGTATAGTGTTCTTAAGGCTACCCTCTTATATAAACTCTTTAGTAGACCTTTGCATACTAAAATAATACACCTTTAATAGATATTATCTAAAAAGCAGGAAAATATAATTTTGCAGTAGATTTTATACTAAAAAGCTTTTAGTACTGCTTTTTTGCACTCTGCAATTAGGGCTATCGTATTTACGCTTATAAAATAATATAGTTATAATAGCAACTTTAGAAAGTATTAGATAAGTAGGTTTTAAAAGCGCAATCCTTTAATTTATACTAAAATTAGCAAAAGATAAAAGGCTACGCATTTTAATAGCTTTATAGCTAAAATAGTTAACTAGTATTTTAATATATATAAAGATTTTAGGTAAATAAAACTAGAGTTAACTTTTAATATTAATAAGGGTAGTATTATAGCTAGCTTTAATATATAATATAGCTTAAATTAAACCCTAATTATATATTTAAGCTAATAAAAGCCAGGCTTTAATTCTTTAGTCTTTAGTTCTTTTACTAATAAAAAAGCTATTTTAAAAAGCCTTTAAAGCTATAGCTAGACTTCTTTTATTAAAGCTATCTTAGCTACTAGTATAGCCCTTAATTTAAGTATTATTTTTAAAGGAAAAGACCTTTAAGCTTAATAGTTTATTAAAAAGTTTAAAACTATTACTAATTAAAACTAGATTTATACTTTTAAAGGCTAAATAGATAATAAAATAGCTAAATACTAGTTTAAATAAGTTTTTATATTTTAAATTTACTAATTTTATAATAAAAATAATTTTAAAGCTATATTTTTAATTCTAAATAGGTATAAGAGTTATATATTTATATATATATATTATTTATTTTTTATATTTATTATATAAATAATTATAAATAAAGGCTAACTAGTTATTTAAAGATAAATTTATATTTTAGCCTACTTTAATAATATTTAACTCTGTTTTCTTTTATTATACTTTCTTATTATTTAGTCTTAGATTAATATG
>NPFG01000790.1:0-12574 GCA_002288965.1 Xylaria sp. MSU_SB201401
GACCTTTAAGATAAAATAATAAGTTACTAAAAATTAAAAGGGTAGGTATATTAAAAAGATTAGGTTATTATATATAACGTGTCTTAAAACATAATGTAATTTATTTTATATATAGTCTTATAGGGGTAGTAATAGTAAAATTTTCTAACTTTAGAAAGTTTTTTTAGTAGGAGCTGGGGAAAATTTAAAATATTTGCTAGGTAGTAAATCTTGAATATATTAATATAAATATCTTTACAATTAAATACATATATTTAGGTTGCCGTGGGAAAAGATATATAATAGGTAGTTAAGCCTATATATATATTAAATACCTGTGGTAGCTCTAATTAGAAAGTATAAGAAAGCTAGAGTATAACGCTTCCCTTATCCTCTACCTACCTTTTTATTTTGTCTTAAGCTTTTTTAATATCTTAAAATAATACTCCTGTTTTAAGACACGTTATATATAATAACCTAATCTTTTTAATATACCTACCCTTTTAATTTTTAGTAACTTATTATTTTATCTTAAAGGTCTAATTAGGGCGTTATTATAAAGTATTAGACTATTACCTTATTAATATAACAGGCTATATTGTTATTAGCTAATTAATACTATTTACTTAGGTAAGATAAAGGTAGATTATAAAAGGCTTTTTATTTTGACCCGCTCTTCTACGCAGCAGTAAAGGTAGTAAGTATTGGTACCGCTGCACTTGTATACTTATACAACGGGGTAAAAGTGTTTAAAAGCATTCTATTACATCCTTATACTAGTTAATTAGCTTATATACTAAACCTAATAGAGTAATATAGCTATAAAAGCTAGAGGGGCTCTTATAAGACTAGGAGAAGTTTGCCTACTTATATTTTTTATATTAAGCTGTAATTGGGAAAGTAGTATAAAGGAGTTAGTATATAAAAAACAATACATAATAAGCTATATACTAACTGTTTATTTAAAACGCTAAACACGTTTCTATATTAAAAACGTAAAATATAAGTCTTTATCTTATTTATTTAGCTACGCTTGATTAATTTAGTATATGCTTATACTTTATATTATAATTACTTATTTTTTATTAGCTTTTTTATTAGCGTGCTTTAGCCTGTATACTCTTTTAAATAAGTTATTTAAATATTTTAAAACAAAGGCGCTTCTTATATTTCTTTTATTATAATATTAAAAGATTTTCCCCTTATATTTAACTGTTTAGCTAAATATTTATATACCTATTGTTATATAGCTTAATATAGTATAATGTGGTTAGAGGGCCCTATCCTAATAACCTTTTTTAAGTATCTCTTTGCCTTGCGCTACTGCGCTCGATTAGTAAATAAGGCTAAGGCTATATTTCTTAATAATAAACTCTCTCCCTTTTTGCTAGGTATATTAATATAATATAAATATATTTGGTATATTTTATTATCTTAATAGTTGTAGAAAACGATATTTAATAGCTTGTAAATAAAATTAAATATTATAATTGCCGATTTCTGTAGTATAATAATCTAGATCTATTTAACCTTATTAATCTTTATTTTTAGAGGGACGATATAGTCTACCTAGTATATTAAGGTACTAAAAAAAAAGCTATAGGTATTATTTGTTTTAGCAGTTAAATAAAGCTGCGGAAAAAGGTTAAAGAATTAGATAATGTACTACTTAGCTATAAAAAGGCAGTTATTATAAAAGTTTCTAAAATAATTACTACTAAGTAAAAAGAAGAAGTCGCATATTAGGCTAATAAACGTAATAAGAAAAAACATTAGTTTAATATCTTTTCCTACTTATAATTATTAACTAATTTTGCTAGGCCTGCGTAATATGTTTACTATATTATCACTATTATCAGATAGAGCTATTATTACTATTATATTAATAAACGATTCCCCCTGTATATCTTTTTGTAATATTACGATAATAATTTTTATTAGGATATTACCTCTATAATATAGAGCTTATATTACCATACCTATATTAAATGCACTACATAAGCCACCTTGTCACTTATTTAAAGGATTATTTATATTTAAAGCCGAAAATATTTTACTTAACCACCTATTTAGTATAGTAGATAAGCTATATTCTATAAAACTAAAACTATCCTTAGTCTGCGTTAGAATAGAATATAGAAATACAGATATTAGCATTTTAACTCTTAGGATTTTTAGTAATTATATACACTATATTGCTATAAGATTGTTTGGTATATAGTTGCTATTAAATAATAAAAATTGTTATTTTTGTATTAGTAGGGCTAATATTATGCCTAGTTTAATATAAAACTACGTAGTTAATTTTATACTAGGATTTTTTAGCAAGCCTTTAACTAAAGTAATTTAAGTAAGTATAATATATAAACTAGATAAGATTAACAAGTCTAATACTATTTAAGTAGTTATTTTATAAGTTATCTACTATTATATAAATAATTTAGGTATTTTGATTTTATATATAGGGCTTTACCCATTTGCTAATATATAGAAAACCTTGTATTTAGCCAATTAATTACCTTTAGAAAATTCATTTTCTAATATTATTCTACCTTTTAGAGTCGCAATAGTATATACTAACCCCTTTTTTATAATATATAAGACTAATAGGTATTAAGCTGTTTACTTTATGTCCACTTAACCCTAATATTATATTTAATAATACTTAGTTAATACTATGTTAGATTGTTAGAAAAAACTAATATATTTATTAGTGTTACTACTTTCTACGAGTTTATACCAGTTTAAACAAATATTATACATAAGCGAGCTGCAAAATATATAATTAGTTAATATATTATACTAAAAGGCAAAGAATTGTTCTTAAGAGGTAGAGGTAGATATGTTAAGATCTAGGAATAGATATAGCTTAATAAAATCGATTTTTACGCTTATAAAAGTAATATTATTAATATTTACTAATTTCTATATATTAAAAATAGTATATTTCCTATTTGCAGATTACTTAATTTGACTTTATATTGGTTTCTATTGCTATTTGGGCTTAGTTAAGCAGTAGTTCGACTTAAGACATTTATAAGTATAAAAGATATTAATTCTATCTTTTAGTATACTAATTACTTAGTTTTACTATTAGTTAAAATCCTAGTTAAAATGCCTTACTATTACTAGTCTTACCTTTTAGCATATTAGTTGCTTAGTCTTATTATTAGTCGAAATCTTAGTTAAAACGCCTTACTATTATTAGTCCTACCTTTTAGTATACTAATTACTTGGTTTTATTATTAGTCGAGATTTTAGTCGAGACTCTTTTCTCTTAGTACTTCTGTTACTCCTAATTAATTTATATTTATTTAGTCCTATTTATTTTTGTTAAGACCTCTGCTCTTTTGCTTTTTAAGTATATAGAGACCTTATTGTAATAGGTATTTGCAGGGTTAAGCCAGCGCCTATATAGTAGGATATTCCCCTTCCTTTACCTATTAGTTTAACCTATATTAAAATAGGGTCTTCTTTATATAGTGCACCTAAACCACTTATAAAAGTAGTAATAGCTAATCTAAATATAGAAATAAAAGGTTTAATTATTTTTAACACGTTTGCCAGACTTACTTTTCTAGCTCTATATATTTAGGATATTCTATATAATATTTCTTATTATATAGTTTTCAAATCCAACTTAAAATACTAAACGTAGTATATAGCGTCTATAATATAACTAGGGTTCTTAAGCCTCTACCATATCCCAAGCCGCAATAAGTGACTTCCGAGTCATTAAAATCTTCTAATTATAATATCTATAGTTTGTTTAATCTACTATAATATTGTAAATCTAGACCTATATTCTTTTTATATTATTATACCTCTTTGCTATTGATTTTATTTCCTTTAATATCGTCTATTATTAAGAGGTTATTATAAAATAGCCTATAAAATATTGCTAACTACGGGAAATATCTAATATTAACTGTAATATAATAAAATATGTAAATATAAGCTAAGTTTATCTACGCCTAAAACTTGTTAAATTTACTTACTATATGTTTCTTAGATTTATCCTACTCGCTTTTTTTTTTTTATATCATTTTTATTCTATTTATCTTAATTCTCTTTCTCGTTATTACTTACACCTATCTAGATATCTAGCCCTAAGATAATATTATTAAAATAATATACTACCTTTAAATTGTATATATTGAGGTTAGTTTAATAAGAACCTTTTTTGAAGTTATTATTTAATCTCTATTAATACTCTGCTTTTTATTAGAGGTATATATGTTTATAAAAACATATAGCTTTTGTCTAGTTAGTTATTATTTTTATATATTTTATATAATCTAGAGTTGTTTTTTTAAATATTATATTAGATTTAAATGGCCTTAGGGCAGTATTAGTTATTTTATATTTGGTTATTTCTTTTTATACTTCTTTTTAATTATTTTTTGATTTAAATAAGAAAAAGATCTATTATATTATATTATAACTTTATAAAAGCAAAACTTTGCAAATCGTAGTTTTATACTATGTTTATTAGCTTTTTAGCTTTATTAGTCCTTATAATTATTAAAAGCTTATAATATAAAACCAGGCTAGAATATTAATAGCTCGTGCTTTTCTTTACTAGACTTTTTAAGGCTGTAATTTAATATTTATTAGTATAAAAAAGTCTGCTATAGTAGTTTAAGAAAGTTAACGCGCTAGTAAATGGGGAATTAAGAAAAATTGTTTTTAAAGAAGTATAATAGCTAATACTCAGCAGTTATACCAATATAAATAGTTTTAAGTTAAAGCGCTATTTTAAACTATTACTTATAGACTACTTTCTAATCTCCTTTTTAATTATAGTAGCTAAGCTTATAAAATAAAAAGCATAGCTATAAGATATTTCTCTTTTGTTAATATTATTTCTAATTTTATATTTTAACCTTATAATTATATTAGTAGGTAATATATGTTTGGAATTGCGTAGGTATTTTCCTTTTCCTTTAATTTATTATATTATTTAATAATTAGGAGGGTAATACTATGATAGGGCATTAGTTTAGCAATATACTAGACCTTAAAATATAGGGAGCTATATTAGCTTAAAAGGTTCTAGTCTTTATTTATGCTAGGGGTATACTTATAGTTTTGCTCTGCAATTTTAATAGGTCCTTTATAAGACTGCGTTAGATAAGCATATAGCTATAATACAACTACTATGCAAGTATAATAATAGTACAACTATTAGCTTATAAGCTATAATATAGAAAGATCCTTATAGGGTTTATAGCTTTATAAATAAGGCTTTTTTTTAATGCCTAGCTTCCCTATATAATATTTACGCTTTTTTATAAGCTAAATAAATAGTCTAGGATGCTCTAATCTGTTTTAATAGTAGTAAAGACTATTATATTAAGCCTTATATTATATTATAATCTTTTGACTTTTAAACCAAGGTTACGTTAAAAGCAGGGGTTTTATAGTTATTATTATTAATAGGAGGACCTCTTGCCCTAATTGGTGCTTTTTATACTATTTTTAATACTAATAATAATATAAGCTATTGTAAGACACTTAATTATTTTGTAGGTTATTAAATAAAATTAAAAAATAATTTATTTAAATAAGCATATAGATTCCTTCGCCATTTATCTATTGTAAACTAGTTTTAGTAGATTATTAAAAAGCTTAACATAAATGTATAAAACTTAGTCTATTTCTTAACCTATTTAGAGTTATATATAAACAATATTTTAAATGTTCTTTTTAGCAAAGCTTGGCAGCCATTATATATTTAGGATTAAAATAGGGAGATTATAATATATATATAGATATTATACCCCTTTTAAGTAATAAATCCTGCTTTAACTCTATTATATAAACCTTTTAGTTAATAAGATATATATAACTAGGTATTAGCATTTGTGTTAACTAATAGTTAGTAGCTTTAATTGCTATAAATAAAAAGCTAGTATAATAGTGTATTATGGTAACTAGGGTAATATGTTATACCTTTTTAAAATATAAATTAATTAAACCTGATAGATTAATAAAAAAAAAAAAACTTTTTTATTAAAATAGGTATAGCTTTAAATTTATTTACTTATTTTTATTTATTTAGTTATACTAAAGTCTGCAAATTACTTTTGCTATATTTAATAATATACTTTATATATTTATTTAATAGGATAGAACATTTTTAAATTAGTTATATATTTTAGGTAATTAAATTTTGCTTATTATTACTAGAATTTAGTAAGCTAGTCTAGAATGATTAAGCAATCTTTTATATTAAGACTCTACTTTTTTTATTTAAAAGACGCAAATAAAAGGATTTTAAAATCTTAAAAGCTAGGGTTGTTATAGCTAAATATATATTTAAGCGATATTTTAAACAAGTAATAGGGCTTAGGTAAAAGTTGAATATTATATTTTTAAATAATAATAATTAGTCTTATGCCTTTTTTATAGAGCTTGCTCTTTTAAAAGCTAAGATCTAGATTAATTTAAATAATTATAATTAAGCCTTAGTAAAAGTATTATATTTTAATACTTTAAAAAGCTTTATATTAAGCTTTAGTTATGTTATAAAAGATTAAATTATATTAATACGTAGGATTATTTTTTAGATTAGAGGTGATTTTGCTAATGCTTATAAAGTACTAAGCTTTTTGCTATATATAGGTAAAACACTATTATAGTTTAGTATAGTTTTATATAAGCGAGAGGAGTATAATAATGCTATCTATTATTTATAGCAAGCTAGGGTAGACGAGAAGTCGCTGCTTGCGTAGGCCAGCGCATATTTATATAAGTATATATATATAACTAAATAGTGTTAATAGGATAAGGAATCTTTCTAGATTGTAATTAATGTATATTGCTTTATATATTTTAGTAAAAGTAGAGCCTAATTTGATAATACTTTTTTAAGTCTTATTAGATAAGCTATTTTGTTTTATATTTAAAAAGCTATTAAGTTATTTAAAAAAACGTAGTATAATATATTAAATATGTTATAGTTTTATAGATTGCTATTAAGCTACTTAGATATATTTTTGTTAGCTTTTTTAAGTAATCTGTTATTTAAAAAACATAGGATAGAAACTAGTTGTTTATATAAGTATAAGGCAGGGGTACTGCTAGTATAATATCCTTTTAATTATTGATTTGTTAGGATAGGTTTTTACTGGCTAGAAATACTAAAGGCTAAGCTTGGATAGTCTTTTGAGATAGATTATACTCTTAGATAGCTAGGCTGGGGCTAGTAAATTAGGGAAAAGGCTGTATAAAGAGAGGTATAGGTATAGAAACGGGTTATATTACAGCTAAAAGAAACAGAGTTAAATATTATTAAAAGTAGTTTAGCATGTTTTTGTTTGGAAAGTATTATATAAAGGAATATAAAATAACTGTAAAACCCTATAAAGATAAATAAACTTTTACCTAAATAATTACAGCTTGTTTAATATTATAGCATTAGTCTTTGGCATTAAAGGTAAAGCTTTTATAATCTATATGCTTTTTGCAGTATAGTTTCTCCTCTTTTTAAAATATCTTTTTTATATATAGCCAGGTATGCTTTGGTTTTTTTGATTATTCTTTTAGCGTTATACTTGCAAGTTCTTTTACTTATTTTTCTATTTTATATATAAGCTAACTTTACCCCCGTCTAGTTTAATGCTATTGCTTTTAGATATTATAGTCATTATTGTTATAATTTGTAAAGATAAAAATTATAAAATGAATTTAAAAGAGTATATTATATTAGCCCGCAATAACCATCCTGCTATAATAATCATTATTACTAGTATTATATAAACTTATACAATTGTTTAAAAAGTTATAGCTAGAATCTTTTAAAGCCTTTAGACTTTTAATACTAAAATTCGAATTAAATATTCTAAAAAAGCTAATAAGCGGGTACAGTAAACTATTGGTATTTGTCTTATCTTTACCAAATTAGTACTACTTTTTAATAACTGTATAATATTAGGAAAGTAATATGCTACATCCACCTACCACCTCTTTAAAGACCCGAAAATAGGAGCGGTTATAACACGTAAAAGGGTGTGCCGTCTTTTTACTAGTCTTATCGACAGGCAACTTTAGGCTTAGTACTTTAAGTTATACTATGTTATTAGGGGTAGTAAATACTTAAAACAATATAACGTCGAAATGTATGCTTAATATACTACTAATAGTAAAATCTTTATTATATTAAAATAAGCTGTTTTATATTGAACTAAGTTCTTTTAAGATAAGGCGATATTTAAAAAATACCTTTATGAGTATATCTGATTCTAGATATTAGAAAAAAAAACCTATAATATTGGGCTAATAGTGTGTAATAATGATAATTTTCTTACTTAGGAGATTTTTAGTTGCAGCTATAAGATCAAGTTTTAAAATACTAAAAAAGCGACTATAGAGGTTATTTTTAGCTATAACGGCAAGTTTATTACTTAAGTGCAACGCTAGATGTATTTGGTATATAAGAGAAATACTTTATTAATATAGAATCTGACATATAGATTAACTATTTAGTAATACTTTAAATAATATTTATCCCGAGTCTATTTAACTAAACCTTATTTATAGATCTATTACTGCCCTATTTCTTTTTTATATTTCTATTTTACACCTTATTATAAATAGTTTGTCTTATTCTATTTATTTTCTTTATAAAGTTTTTTAAAATTATATAATATTATTTAGAACATTTTTAAAATATCGTTTTTATTTTTTTTAAATAGATTATATTATTTTTATATTTAGTATTATTTACTTTTAAAAGCTTATGCTTATTATACCTGTTTAAATATTAGATAAAACAGCTAGAACCTAGATTTAAACCAAAGTATGCCTAGCTCTAATTAAGGTGTATTTATTTTTAATTTTAATAGTACTTTAATTTGTAGGGAATCAAATATTAGGGATTTAAAGAGAGTTATTTAATTATTTAATAAGAAAAAAATCCCTATTAATTACTTAATAAATAATAAAAGTAAGACTAAAGAGGAATTTATAGCTTTTTTATTAGAAAGATTTAAAGTCGAAATTTAATTAGACTAAGTTGTACTAAGCTATACTCTTTTCTATAAACTTATTAATATATATAAAAGAGTTCTAATTTTTATTATTAGAAGGGGGAATACTAGAACTTTAGTAAAATAATATAGATTTAAGTAGGTTTTTATAACTTCCGACATTAAACGGCTTTAAACGGGTAAAGAAGATTTAAAAGGACAGGAGTATATTAAAAAGAAGGAGATCTAGGTAATCTTAATCTGGCGCTATCCTAATAACTAGGCCTTAGATACACAAGTTATATGTAACACTTTTAAGGGGTATATAGGACTAGGTAAAACAGGTGTTAAGATTTACTGGTCTAATTTTGATCTAGAATGGGCTATAGAGTACCTATATCTGCGCTTTAGATAAGGAAGCTTTAAAAAATCTTTTAAAGGGGTATGTAGATTGCTAGGTATAGAACTTAATTGCTAAACTACTGGTAAACTAATAGAAAAAGCTTTTAAATATATAAAAGAACAACTTTAGAATTATAATAATAAGTTTAAAGAAGAACAACTATTAATAATAATATTAATATGGTTTATATAATAAGAGATAATCTTGATTTAGATATTAAGGGTTATAATAACTATAAGTCACTTTAGGGAGCAACTTTTATAAGTATACTAGTTAAAATAAAAGTATATAAAAAGGGGAGTAATTTTATAAATAAGCTTATCTTATTATATTTAAATTAGTAGAGAAAACTGTTAAATAGGCTTTTAAAAGAATATTATAAGGTAAAATTATATCTTTTTTATAATAATACTAGTTATATTTTAAAAACTTAGTATAAGATAATAAATAAAATAAAATAAAATATGTCTTTTTTATTTATAAAACAATTATAACTTGTAATATATTTAGCACTACCAAGGTAGATTAGTTAAAATAGATAGATTATTTCCCTTAACTTTTAAAATCTGTTAATATCTGCGATAAAATTCTAAAGCCGCTTTTTTAATTTATTTAGCATTTTTAAAACATATACTTAGTTTAATAGCTTAAAAAAAAATATGTAATTGTTTTAATCTATTTCCAACTTTTTATTAATATTTTAAACTAAAACTGCTAGCTTTAAGCATTTAGTTGTAAAAAACATAATGCCGGGGGTTAATCTACCTTAAAAGGTAATAGTATTGTGAATATAACTAGGCGGCAGATATGTGGCATATTTTTCTATCTAGATATAGAACTCTCTGCTTTTAAGTTTACTTTGTAGTTTAATAAACATTACGTTAGACTTATATATTTTAGTTAATAGGCTATAGTTTTTTTTAGTTAATAGGTAAAAAGCCTACAGTTTTATATATATATTATAAAAAAGCGTAATACTATATGCGCTATAATCTAGAGTAGTTAGATTTTATAGTAATTTTTCTATATAGAGCAAGCTTATATACCTATGTATAGATCTACTCTAGAAAACTTTAGAGTTATATTTGTTTTTATCTTTAAAAAACTTTTATATATTAGAAATTTTTTATAAAAATGCTTTAGTATTCTGATTTTAAATAATTCTCTATCTATATTTAAAGCGTATAATACTGAGCTTAGGTCTAGATGGTTTAGCTACTAAATAACTTTGTAGATATGTTAGGCGCTAAAGGGTTAGTATAGGTTGCTGTGTTAAAAGATTATAGTTGATTTGCTTAAATAAATAATTAGGTTAGATATATATTTTTCTTTAAATAGATTAAAAACCTAATATTTGGTAGCCGGGAATAGGAATAGTGCTTATAGCTTTAGGCTATTTTAAAAAGATATATTTACTAATTTATATTATAATAAACTACTACCTCTTTTAATTTCCTTTTTATATATATTTAATAATAAGTAAATAGAGCTATTATCGATATTAAGGACTTTTTCTTATAGTAATTGAGATAATTGTTTATAGGCTTAAGCTATAGTTAGTAGATTTGCTATAAGTATATGGATTTTTAAGTATTAGTGCTATCCTCTTTTTTAATTAAAAAATTATAATAAAGACAAATAATATAGTGACTAATATTATAATATCTTTAGTAATAGGCAAAGTTTGCTTTTAAAATATTCTTTTTATACCTATTATAAAACTGTAATTTTATAGAGGGTTTTAAGAATAAAGTATAAATAGAAGTGTAATAAGAAGATAGGCGAGAAGATAAGTAAGAGGATAAGCGAAAGGATAAGCGAGAGGATAAGCGAAAGGATAAGTAAAAGGATGAGCGAGAGGATGAGTAAAAAAAGGTTGGGCGACAGGTGGCAGATATTTATACCTATGTAATTAAGTACCTAGGTATCTAGGTATATACCCGCATGTATAATATATAAGGTAATTTTAGCTGCTTAGTATTTTTATAAAATGTAATCTCTTTTTATAGTAATATTATGGTAATAAATATAATAATTTATATATAGGTAGTATATTTATTTTTCCTGTAATAATCTAAAGCAGTATTTATATAATATAAAATAATGTGTCTAAGAAACAATGCGACCTAAAAACAATGCGACCTAGAAATAATGCGACCTAGAAATAATGTGTTTCAGAAACAATGTGTCTAAAAAACAATGTGTTTAAAAAATAATATGTTTGAGAAATAATATGTTTAAAAAACAATGTGGCTTAGAAACAATGTGTCTTAAAAACAATGTGTTTTAAAAATAATATGGCTTAAATATAATGCGACTTAGAAACAATATAATATGGTAGGTAATATTATACTTTAATATAAGATAGTAGTAATATAGACTGATAATAATGTGGCGCAAGGATATAGTAAGCATTATGCTCTAATTACTTATTTAACTATGATTGCCTAGATATGTCTAGTAAGTATAGTAGTATTATATAAAAGTCTAAATACTGCGACTTTTTTGGTTGTAGTTTCTAATATATAATATATCTATAATATTTTTAGATTAACATTATTAATTATTTATTAGGTTATAATTTTAAAATTCAAATTGCTAATTCTTGAATGATTTTTGCTATATATATAATTAGTTTAAAGTAGAAATATTAGCTAGTGGTAAACATATATAATACATTCTTATAGATCTTAATAATATTAGAAGAAGGAATACTAAGGGGCCAGCTAAAACTTTCTAATATTTAGCCAGTCGCTTAAGCTCCCTAATTTGCTCCCTTAATAAAGTCCCTTTTTCAAACTTAATAAATTTTATTATTATAATTGTTATATTCCTTTTGCAACTATATAAGCCTTATTTATGTTCTAACTAGATTAAGATTTTAAGTAAGTTAAAAAGCTTTAAAACTAAATATAAGCTAGCCTTATAAATAAGCTTAGCCTAGTTATTACTTTTCTTATAGCGTTAAATATTAATTTTGATTAGTATTATTAGAGCTTTAAGTATTTATAAGTAGTATTATAGCTTTTATTAAATTGATTTAATTAGTAAAAGCTTTTTTATAATACTGCAAAATGCTTTTAAAAGATACTTTTGTAACTAATACGCTAGTTAATATTTATGCTTTAGCTAGTGAGAAATTTATAATTTATATAATTTATATATATAAGTAGTAATATAATAATCGAGCAAGCTTTTATTTTAAATATTTAAATTAAAT
>NPFG01000791.1:0-12524 GCA_002288965.1 Xylaria sp. MSU_SB201401
ACTTATAATAAATAATAAATAAAGCATAAAACAAAGTAAAAAAGTAATACTAAGCACCTATAATTTTACAGCAAAACCTAAGCAAAGTATTCTAAATTACCTGCCCTCTCTTATTATAAACAGCAAAACCCTTAGCATTAAATTTAAAATCAAATAAATTATAATAATTAAAAAACTAGCTTAAAAACATATATAATATTAAAATAAAAAAGCATAAAAAGCTATATAATATACTTATAATTAAATACAAATCAATAAAAAAGATAATAAAAATATTTATAGTCTTATATAGCGTATGCCTAACCTAGCACCTATTATAAAAAAAGGTACCTATAAATTCTATCTCGCAACTAAAAACTAAGGCGTTCCTAAGTTTAAGCTAAAACTTATACTAAGCATAACTAAAACACCTATAATATATTAGCAGGCCTTTTATAATATAGGCCTCCTCCTAACAGCTATAAGCGCAATTATATTAACAGATTATTTAGTAATAAAGAAGGCAAAGTTCAGCTCTAGCGTTAACTATAATAAAAATAAGACAAAATATAAATAAAAAGAAAAAAATAAAAGGTAGATAATAAATAATAGTAATAGTTATAGCTAAAACCTAACTTAAAAATTAGGCGGCAGCTAAAAAAATAAATAAATAAATAAATAAATAAAAAGCGCTAAAATATAATACAAAGACTCTAGTACAAAAGTGGTATAAAACAGTATAATTACGCAAAGTAAATATAGGTAATAACAAACCTAAGTACCTAGGTACTAAGTTAATTACAATAAGCAAAGTATTTAAATATAACATTTATAAAGCAGCTTAATACCAACAATATATATTAAAACCGTAGTCAAATTACCCTTCTAATCTATACGCTTTATTACTCTATAATATTATTAAAAGATAGGTTAAAAACAACCTAATCTAAAAAAGGGGGATAGTTAGTTATATCTAGCATATTAAGACTATAAGAGTATAGCTAACCTATTTACTTAAGCTATACTTATCCTATACATATTTCAGACAAGATTCTTTCCTTTTTTAAGCTTTAGTCTTATATAATACCTATTATTGATTTATAAAATATATAAAGCTATTTATATATATTGTACCTGACTTAACCTACCTACCTACTTGTGACAAATCTAAATATACTAATTATTAATTTATATTTATAAAACCGGTAAAGTTATTAAAGGTAAAGGGTAAGTACCCTGCACGCGATTTTCTTATTACAAGGTACCGCTAAGAAAAGTGTACCACTTAATAAGGTGTACCACTTAAGTGGGAGATGCGTTATTTCATTATTTAACTTAAAGCTTTAAATATATATTACTTAATCTTAAAGTTTTCTTTTCTTAATAAATACTTTATACCTTAATCCTTTAATCCTCTTTCTCTTTTTTCCCTCTTTTTTTATTTTCTTTTAGTTTAAAGCGTCTATAGTCCTGCTAATAATAAAAATGCTGCACGCTAGCTTAGACGTGCAATGCTGCTGCGTATATACGTATTTTGTAACTACGGCAGTCTTGTGCGTACAAGACAAAGAAGCCCTTTCTGAAGATCTTCAGCTGTTTACCGTGCCGTTTTCTAAATATTTTAATTCTCCCAGCCCGTGAAAGCAATCGGACTGGCGCACAGTTAGCACTCGGTGGTAGGCGTATGTCCTTTATAATGATCTTCTTAGATGTCATATTGATTTGCATACCTTTTATATCTTACAATAATAAAGTACACTCTTAATTGGCTCGCTTATTCATTTCATCCCCATATTACAATTCGCTTGTTGCAACGCAGGGATTATGTGAATGCAAGATGTTGATCCGAAAGCCTAGACAGCTTGACTCTATTCCCATTCCATGTGTAAAAGAATTGTCAGCTTTGTTGAAAAGCCAGGCTTCAAATTTATAGTGCTACCGGGTTATCAAGTCCGTTGCACCAGCAGGAAAATTACTATATTCTAATAGTTGACAGGTTGTTGCTGGGAGACTCTGCAAAGGACGCTATCGGGAGTTTAATTCTCCCAGTAGGCAGCAATCTTCCTAATATCCGCAATCAGTGCCGGGGGATTGTCCAATGCGGCGAAATGTCCTCCAAAATCGTGGTCTATGAACACGGATAATTAGCACCGCGGCGCCCAGTTGTTCATTAACTGTATATATGTGGGAAGAGAGCAATACCGAATATCCAATTATATTTTTGTAGAAAGGAAAGAAATAATTCTTGACTTACAAGTAGTATTTACATGATTTCCAAGCATCGCGAGCAAGGCATCTGGCCAAGCGCCGTTGTTGTACGGGAAGCCGCTGAATAGCAGAGGCGCGTCCGTATCCGCCCTGGTGTAGTCTTGGTTGAAACCGCCGGCATTCTGCTGGTATATATAACCCGCTGATGTAAAGGATCCGGAGAGGTGGGTTAGGGATATGGTGAGCAGAATCTCGTTATCGGTGAGGATAGATGGTCCCCTCCCACGACGCGGATCCGAGCCTGCATCATTGCACGTTAGAGGCTTGCTCTTTATCCCAGACAAGGTAATTAGTAAGACGATGATGGTACCCTCGATGTATATCACACCCTGCCATGCCAGCTGGCCAATAGGGTTGTCCTGGAGAGCTAACGATATGGTGTTTGGCTAGATCTAGATGTTAACCTCTGCTGCTCAGCAAGTCTGTCCTCAGGATAGAAACGAACCTTTGTGGAAAGTAACTGGAAGTACCCTGTTCCTGTTCGCTGCCATTCAATAAACACATCCAGAGGAAGCTCCTCTTCAGGCTTCAGCGTGATGTTGCGCTCCGCCAACTCCTCTCGGTTATATGGCACCTTAGGGATGAAGCTCGTATGGAAGGCTCGCACAGTCTGGTTGAAATTACCGTACAATTGCCAGGCTACCAGGGATCCCCAGTCCGTTGAGTGCACTGCGTAAGTCTCATAGCCTAGAACGTCGGTCATCAACGTGTTGAAGACTCTGGCCGTATCAGCTACCGTCCAATTAGCCGGAGGCGCGCTGGAGAACGCGAAGCCGGGCAGCGACGGGACGACAACGTGAAATGGACGGGATCCGGGTGTTCCATCTTCGTTCGTTCTCAAGGGCTCAGTTATGGGGAGAAACTCGAGGAACGAGCTGGGCCATCCGTGGAGAAGGATTAGTGGGATGGCTTCTGGGTCATTGGATGGTTCGTGGACAAAATGAATATCAAGACCCTCGATGATCGCAGTATACTGTGAGTACCTAGCAAGCAGTCAAGTCAGAATTTCCATTATTCAAAAGCTAGACGAACATTTCTTTACTCATTGATAGATTCTTGTTCGGCCTCCCAGTCAAAACTCGTCAACCATTGGCTCTTAAGAGACTTTAGGGCATCGAGTGTAATCCCCAGGGAGGTTCCTACTCCCATATTGACCTCATTGGCCGGAAGGTGCGTCCGTTCTATAAGATCTCTCATGTGGGAGACTCCGGCTGATAAATTAACCTTGAACGGGTTGGGGCGAGTAACATCCGACGCCCATGCCCTGGCGGGTAATAACCCAAGTATAGATATGGTAGAAAGTGCTTGCAGCTGCATCATTCGTGGAAGTGTTAAATTGAAGGTTACTGGCTGGGACGCAATTGCTGTGACGATTTATGGCCGTGTTATAAAAAAGCAGAGCATCCTGCTTTTTATATAATTATATACTACATGTTTTGCCTATCTCTTCTCTTCAATATTATTAATAACGGTCTTCCTAATATCATTTGGCATAGCTACGCAATACGTGATTATCAAGCGCCAAGTCAATTATAAATCGTGCCAGTGGTAAGCATGACGCTTTGGTGCGCATCTTCACGATATAGCCCCACAGGACCCCTGTGTTATGATTCCTCATGATATGTTCCTTCCCAGAAGAGGAATATATATGTACACATGTATAGTATTATATGGATAAATTTTGCGTCACTCTAAGGGGCGCGCCCGACAGCCAATGGAACAAAGACTGCTTCGGGCCAATTAGAACTAAGCATCGATCTCAGTCTTACGATTATCCATTTAGACATTTCTAACCGCAAAGACCCATGTAAGGACTTCAGGTATGTGCTTAAAAATATAATAGTTGTCTATAGTATCAACTGCTCATCTCATATATAGTTAGAATGTTACTTGAGGCCGTGTCTTCCCAGTCATCTGGAGCTGCTTCTCTCTTTACGCGTCTTTCGAGCTGTTTTCTCTCTCGTTCTGCTTCCCGGGCCGCCCGTTTAGCCTCCGAGAGCTGGTCTAATGTCATAGGTGTCACTAAAGGATCATAATTCGAAATAACCTCCCACGTTTCTTTCTTGAATTCACTCCCATCGAGACCCTTTACGAATATGTCGAGCTCTGAAAGGCTCGGAAGAGATACCCAGCCATACCTGCCATTTGAAGCTATCCCTACTGCTATAGGGTTGTAGGTAAAGAAAATATCGAATAGGTGATCTGTTTGCATTCGGGCGTTAATGATTATTGACTCTGGTATAAAGCCGACTTACGCAAAAAATGTTCCAAGAGCATTAAAGAGCAAGATGAAGGATATATGATCGAAGAGAGGGTATAAAGGACTGTGGAAAACGTACCTGTGTGTGGGAGGATAGAATTCAGGGGCTTTCCTCGTATGTATATTCTAGCTGTGAAAGGATATACCTCTTTGGGCCTAGGGGGGTGACCATGGAAAGACCTTCGTACTCCATTTTGTTCGTTTTTCGGTCGGGGTTCAATTTGTAAGGTAATGCCCTTCTGTAATCCAAGTAGGTTGACAAGAACAGCTAGCTCGCGAATAGTGTCATCAGCAGGATTATGACCGGATTTCCTACCGTATACCGCTAGGTCGCCCGGGGCGAAACCGAATGCACGAAGTGTACCGCGTAAGCCGTGCGTAATCCGAGGACTGGAGATTTCCATGACGATTTCTTGTAAGTCGACCCATGAGGAGAAGAACTGGAACACCTGGCTGAGGTGTGCTGCAATTGTTGTGAGCTCGAAGACTAGACCGAATCCTACCAGAACTAAAGGCGCGTCGTAACGCTGCTGGGTCGACTTCAGGAGAGCAACTAGCTCTGCCTCTGTCTGTGCAGGCTCGATCTCTTGAAGCCGGCCGAAATGACACTTGTCTTTCGTCTCTGAGACGGGCCGCTTTCCCTTGAGTCGAAGCCAGTGACATTCGATGATATTCTGCTGAAAGAAAGTTTCTAGCCTCTGTCTTCGAAGCCCAGAGGTGTCCGGTATTGGTGTTTTATTAGTAGATGGGGAAGGGAGAACCGCGATGCCGATATCTGTGATGCCAAGCGGTTCGTCCTTTTTGACAGAGAGACCCTCAAAATCTATTGCGACGAAAGTACATGCAGACTTAGCGGTGTCTTTTAATGCGTCGAGGTTAGCGATGTTGCTTCGCCAGAGAGGCTGCCAATGCTTCGTCTTGAGATAGTGGCAACCTTCGTGATAGCGCATTTTGGTCTGTCGGGTTCACTTATTGATGCCTTCAGGGTCATTGTTGAGCTTGATTGGTCAGGCCAAGGTGTTCCGGCAAAAGACGGGGTTCGGCCTAAGTATCTGCACAGTAGGTAGAAGCGGCGTCGTTCGGGGCGGGTCATGGAACAGTTTCTTTCCGTTTATTTGTACTGTACGGGGTGCTGGAATCAACGGCTAGACGAGGACGGTCAGAGGCGGCAGAATCCGTGCGACCCGTGGCACCGCCACACTGCCGCACCGCCGCCATGATCAGTCAGCAAGTCACTCCATTCCGGGTTAACGGAAAGTGTACCTAGGTACGTAGCTTCCAACCTTGAATCCCTTTAGAGTAGGCACTGCGCTTGGTGAGTGAGTTCGATCGGGTCAATCAGAATGCAACCGCTGAGGTAGTCGAGCACACGCTGGTATCACTGTTTGAGTGACACCATTGAATTTACCCAAAGACTCGCTTGTCGGTACCCAACTATTGATCATCTTATGCATTCTGCCGGAAATTGAGCCTGCTCAATTTGCCACGCCTTTGCGCACCTTTGAAAGAGCAACATAGTAGTATGCCGAGGTCTCGCATGCGTGAGGGGACAAGATGTATTCCAAAATGTTAAAAGTCGAGAACTCTATCCTCATGCCTCTGGGCTGCCGTGATATTTTGACTTCCAACGGTTGAAGACTTTAGCTTCCCTTTGATGTTGAAGATGTATGCACCGCAGCTCGTGCTCCCCCTTGCGGTTTTCGTCGCGGGTGACTTCGTATCATCGTCAGATGCTGGCCCTCTTCCCACGTCTCCTGTGTTCTACCCCTCTCCTTGGAGCGCAGGCGGTCCAGACGGTTGGGATGATGCGTATCAGCGGGCGCATGAGTTCGGTCAGTATACTCGTATCTCTTCATGCCTCCTATCAATATGCCTGCGGCTATAAGGCGCTAATATAGTGGCAATCCAATGCTGTGACTCTAAGAGCAGTTGACATCACTGTCATAATGTGCTGCAATCAAAGACACATGCTGATTTTGTGGTCCTGAGCAGTCTCCAAATTGACACTCCTAGAGAAAGTCAATTTGACAACGGGTACTGGCAATCAGGCGAATCTGTGTACAGGAAACACAGGCAGTATTCCTCGTCTAGGATTCCGGGAGTTGTGTCTCCAGGATGGACCAGTCGGTATTAGATACAGTAAGCCTGGTTTGTTCTGAGGCTGTGGACTTGCACTGCGCTTTGATGTGGCGAAAAGCCCACGGAGTTCAATGCGTGTTAATAACGCAACAAGTGCTCTGCTGATGTAAATCTCTTTCGTAGCTGACCTCAACTCGGTGTTTCCGGCGGGCATAAATGCTGCTGCCACATGGTCGAGGTCGCTGATCCGTAGACGTGGCGAGGCATTGGGTGCCGAGTTCAGAGACAAGGGAATTGGTAGGTACACATACATCAACCCTATGCCTTCGCTTTGCGATGACGGCTAATATCACCATGTATGAAGATGTGCAGCTTGGGCCTGTTGTTGGTCCCCTGGGCCGCGATCCCGCCGGTGGCCGCAATTTCGAAGGCTTTGGCCCCGACCCTTACCTAGCCGGCGTTGCTGTTGCAGAGACCATCCGAGGGACACAGAGTGCGGGCGTTATTGCAAGCGTGAAGCATTTTATCTTGAACGAGCAAGAGCACTTTCGAGGTGGGATCAGCAGCAACATTGACGACAAGACTATGCATGAGCTTTATCTTTGGTGGGTCTTCGAAATCAACTTTATTATATGGTAATGAGGAAGAAGCCTCAAGGAAGTTGAAGAGCACTACTCTGCTTTTCTGGTCACTAACTGCCTCATATTGAAGGCCTTTCGCCGATGCTGTTCGTGCTGGTGTTGGAAGCGTCATGTGCTCTTACAACAAGATCAATAACACATACGCCTGTGAGAACTCGTATGTTCTGAACCAACTTTTGAAGAGTGAGCTCGGCTTTCAAGGCTTTGGTATGTAAAATATTCCTCGTATTGATCAAGGCTCAATGGTTTTCTTTTTACTGTCCAGCTAACTACGGTACAGTGGTATCGGACTGGGGTGGACAGCACAGTACCGGATTAAGTGCTTTTGCCGGACTGGATATGTCTATGCCTGGTGACGGAGTTCGTAATTCGACATATAATTCGTACTGGGGCGGTGCATTGACCGAAGCGGCTCTCACGCTGGCCATGGCCCAATTTCGAGTAGACGACATGGCCGTCCGGATCATGGCGGCGTTTTACAAAGTAGGGAGGGATACGAAACAGGTCGATATCAATTATTCCTCGTGGACTAATGAGACGGTTGGTCCTCGGTATTGGCACTCTAAGACTGGCAACACAACGGTGAATAATCATGTCGATGTTCAGGGAGACCACGCAGAGCTCATTCGGGAGATTGGCGCCAAATCGATTGTGCTGTTAAAGAACAACAACAATGCTCTACCCCTGAAAAGGCCAATCAGCCTCGCTGTTATTGGCGAAGACGCACAAGATAACCCAGCAGGTCCGAATGCTTGTGTTGACAGGATATGCAACATAGGCACGCTAGCAATGGGATGGGGCTCTGCTACTGCCGAGTATCCGTACCTGATATCACCGGCAGTGGCGATCGAGCAACAAGCTCGCACTGACAGGACTCTTTTCTCCAATATCAAAACCAACTGGGACCTAGGCGCCGCTCGCGCCGCAGCAAGCAATTCATCCACTGCCATCGTGTTTGTGAACGCCAACTCAGGCGAAGGATATACAACTCTCGACGGCAACTTTGGCGACCGGAAAAATCTCACTCTCTGGAACGGCGGAGACGAGCTCATTGCCGCTGTGGCATCAGTAAATCCCAACACGATTGTAGTGATTCATAGCGTGGGGCCTGTCCTCATTGACCATGTCAAAACGCATCCAAACGTCACGGCGATCTTATGGGCTGGAGTGCCCGGCCAAGAGTCGGGTAACTCATTAACTGACGTCTTATATGGAAAAGTCAACCCTCAGGGTAGAACCCCCTTTACCTGGGGCAAGGCAGCTGAGGATTGGGGCGTCACTACGCTTGTCAATTCAAGTACGCCGAACCCGCAGCAAGATTTCGCCGAGGGTTCATTCATAGATTACCGGTACTTTGACCGCGAGGATACCGAGCCGAGTTTCGAGTTTGGATTTGGCCTTAGCTACACCACCTTCTCATACACGAATTTGACAGTTACGAAGCAAGATGTGGAGCCTTACGTGCCTGCGAGTGGGTATACGGCTGCTGGGCCAACCTTCGGGGGTATTGACTACGATAGCGCTCATGCGCTAGAGCCCGAGGGGTTTGAAGGGGTGCCTGGGATGATATACCCGTGGATCGCGAGTACTGATATCCCTGACAATACGGGCTCACCCGACTTCCCCTACGAGGCGCGCAATCGATCAGCACAGCCTATTCTGCCGGCTAGTGGTGCGCCTGGCGGGAATCCTGAGCTGTACAAGGTAGTCTATGTTATCACAGTAGATGTTACTAACACAGGGGAAGTGGCAGGCACGGACATCCCTCAGTTGGTATGTAAACCTCTTGGCTTGTATCTACTATATGATAGAAGGGCTGACCTATTATCTAAGTATCTGTCCCTTGGTGGACCGAATGAGCCGAAGGTCGTCCTTCGCGGGTTTGATGAAGTCGAGCTTGATGCAGGAGAAACCAAGACTGTTGCTTTCAACGTGACTTATCGGGACCTGAGTAATTGGAATACGGACGCACAGAATTGGGAGGTTACGGAATATCCCAAGACTGCCTATGTTGGGGCAAGCTCGAGGGATCTAACACTACACGCAAGTCTCTAGTGGCGAAATTGAGCGTATGTCGATGGTTACTAACGAGACCACGGAGTGTTACTGGCACACTATAAGCATTGTGTATTTGGAAAATTGTCGTCTAGCTCTATGAAGATGCACGCGGATCGTATATCTCTTCTGTTCTTATGCAGGGACTTCAATACATTCTTCGCGGCTTCTCGGTAACGAGCGGCCATAAGCTTGCCTTCAATGCCGTTGGATACTTATTTTACGTACTTAGATACGCACGAAGGAATAATCAGATGGAGTCAAAGTAAGCGAGCCCCTCGCAACGACATGACACGCATATGGGCCTGTTATGGGAAAGGGTACTGATCAACAAACAGATAGAGAGATTACAAACAAGCCTTTCTGTGACTGCAGTAGACCAAAGATAAACATATCTGTACCCAAGATCTGGCGAAGTGGTCCTCCCTTTTCTATTTCTCGGAATTTCAATCACGGTTATCGTCCTGTTCAGAACGACTTACCTTTCTATGCTCAATGAGTCGACCGACGTTTGTACTTCTTCATGATGCCTGGCACAGCCCTCGATGCTGGAGTCGCCTCATCCCTGAGCTCGCAAATGCGGGCTACGCAGTCGTCGCCGCCGGGCTCCCCTCAGCCGGCTCTACACCAGCTGCCCCAAACCAGGACAAAGACATCGAAGACACCCGTCGGACGGTCTCCGAGCTTGTTGTGGAGTAGGATGTTGTTGTCGTCATGCATAGCTTCAGCGGCATGGCGGGTGGCACTGCATTGGAAGGTCTTGATGCATGCCTTGCCAAAGGTTTGAAGGGTGGTGTGGTGAGGCTGATCTATGTCGTCGCTTTCCTAGTCCCAGAGGAGTATTGACATTCACTTTACGGTATAGCCGGCCTGATGGTGCCGGATAAGGGCGGATACGGAAGTAAGAGTGCCTCTATCCTCTACAAGATGACTATCAGCTGACCATACAGGATTTCCAGAAAGGAATAATCACAGTGATGCCTGAAAACGCAAAAGCTATGTTTTATTAAGATATAGATGATGAGGCAGTCGCCGAATTAGCGAAGAATTCGCGTCCGCAGAGCCTCGGGTCTTACGGGGGTACCACAACGTATGCTGCCTGGCGTATTATCCCGACAACGTATTATTTGACTCTGGAAGACAAGCCGTCCACTGTTACTGCTGCTAGATACCTCATTGATGTAGGCAAAGCAAGTAGTCCTCACAAGATCGAGAAAGTCATTGAATTCAACGCAGGATACTCTCTTTTCATCAACAAGACAGAGTGGATGGCGAGAACACTCATCGAGGGGGGCACCCGAACAGCGTTGAAAGAATCGTAGAGATAATATGTCATATGTAGTTTAGTTCATATTAGTATTAGCATATAGTTGAACTGATGCCGAATATGGTGATATCTTCATCCAGTGCTATGTGGCTCCTGCCAGACCGCAGTCTCATCAATCATTGAGTTATGTGCTTCAGGCATCTTCCGTCCGCCCGCCCCCCCGTCCCGCGGCGCAATAGTAGTCAAGATGCTGTTCTAACCGCAATACCTTTACAGACAATATTTTCCTCTCGTGCAATATGTTGATGTACAGGGCCCTTTCCTTCGCCATGTGTATCACTAAATAATCCTGGAATGTCTTAGTCTCGCTACGGTTTATAATGCCATCCTTCTCCTGAACCGCAGAAGATGATAAATCAGATATCCCAATGGGCAGATCCATACCCTTGAGCGTCTCTTTTAACGCGGTGAGAGCTCCGCGGACTCGGACGTATATAAATGTGGCATCCGTAAGTTCTCTAAGCTTCAAGCCACGATAATCTTCTGCGGAACTGTTATGGGGTCTCTTAGCTGAAACCGCAGTGATTCGAGCTAGATACTGCTCCATATGGTCAAAGAGAGTATCGAGAACTCGCATAATCGTGATATAGCACGTTACCACGATTAATAGTACCACCATGTCTGAACTGTCTGTCTCGCAGGCTTGCCCCTGTAGATCGCAATAGCGCCGCAAGAGGTACAAGGTGTCGCCGATAGGATAGTTGCTGAGAGCGTCCTCGAGACTCAAGCTCTCAGAGTTGTAATAGGCATTGAGCATCTGCAGGCTGCTTTGCATTTCTCCTAACAGCGTGGACAGCTCCCGCTGCAAAGATACATTCCTCTCGCCTTCCTCTACCGGCGAAGTAGGGACCTTCTCTGCAACAGCAGTTGTATCGAAATCTTGTAGGATAGTCTGACCGAACTCAATATCATCCCATGGATTGAGACAGGTTGGCATCTCCTGGGTTTGTGACATTGGAAAATCTTGGGCGAAATCTGACCAAGTTGTGTTGTCATCAGCCCATGTAAAGCTCTCTATCATATCAATGTTTTGATAGCTGTTAGTCGCCCGGACCTCTTCCCTCCACTCATTTGTGACCCGATTAGAGTCATATTCAGCTACGGCTGAGGAAGGGCTTGTTGTTGAAAACGCTTTAGGAGTGGGCGCCAGGTTTGGCTTTGATATGAGAATACCATCAAATTGTGGTGAACCCCGATCCTTGGCGGTGTAATGACTCTCGACTGATGAAGGAGGGCTCAATAAGGGATAAATCCCATTTCTTGATGATGTCTCTTGATGAAACTCTTCAAATAGCGGCGAGATTGACCGACGAGGTCTCCTGGGGCCATGTTTGTTGCAGGCTCTCTGCTCAAATACACACTCTGTCTTTGCGCGAACGCATCTTTGGCAAGCTGACGATGTACCACAGTCGGAAGAAGGAGTGCATTTAAGCTTGCTCGATCGACAGCGATTGCAAGATGAACGGATCGATCGAGCGGGTCTCCGGTGGCTTCGCATCATTAGTGACGCATGGCATCCGGGATCATATCAGGGTGGAAGGCAGCGCAGTTACATGTAAGTCGTCTGGGTGGTGCAGTTGTGCTGGTGTGTGTATATCAGCCAAGACTGCCAAGGACACAGCGAGGTACTTATATGCATGCAGAACAATTTCTGGATGGTAACTATGAAGCTTGAATATCCCGTATGGTACGATTGATAATTGAGCAGTAATTTAGGGTTTCAAATTGGGTACCCGCGACTACCCATTGGGTTATCAAAAAGGAAAGGCTTAGAGTCTAGCCCCACGAAACGGGCCACCCCCCTGAAACGGGCCACCCCTGATCCCAAAAACAGACCGTTTAATCGCGAACTAACATAACACATCACTAAATAGGTCTATATTTTGTCAATTTAAGCTAAATATATATATTATAT
>NPFG01000792.1:0-12497 GCA_002288965.1 Xylaria sp. MSU_SB201401
TATTATACTGCCCTTTAGAGTTACTTTTAAAAGTGTTAAAAACTAGTTTATAATATAATTAGTGCTTTAGATAGGGGGCTTATTAAACTATTAGGTAGGCTTTTAGTAGTTTTATTTATTTTGTATAATATTTATTATAAAGGTTTTTATTAAAAGTATAATAAATATAGTATTAAAAATAGCGCTATAAAATACTTTAAAGGTTTAAAAAGTTTAATATATTTAATTAGTTTAAAATAGATAGTCTTTTTTAAAGGCCCTAAAATAATTATTATAGTAGTCGATAGGTTTAATTTTAATACCCTTTTTAACTAATTTAGCTATTATAGCGTTAAATTTAGCGTTAAAAGTGCTAAGATTAGTGCTTATAGTATATTTTAAACTGTAAAGACCTAGATTAGGTAGTCCTTTTTTAAACTTATTATTAGGCTTATATAAAGTAGTTAATATTTAAAAAGCTGTTATAAGATTATTATAGTAGCTAATATTACTTTGTGGGATTAGCTTATAGCTGTTTTATAATAAAAGTAATACTATAACCTAGTTAAAGTTATTATAAACTTTAAATATAAAAAGGTTTTTAGTAAAAGTAAATAGGTTAATAGTTTTAAATAAGATGTTTAAGCCTTATAATTAAAGGTTATAATTGTTTTGCTTTTATAACTAATAATTTATAGTAAAAGTGTTAATCTTTTAGCTATTTTATATCCGACTTGCTTTTAAAAGATAGTTAGGTTAATAAGAAAAGTTATTAGTTTAGTAGATTACTTAATAGATTAATTAGCGCTAGCTATAATTAGTATAACAGGTGTAGTAATAAAGGGGATAGTTAAGAGTTAAGTGCTAAAGGTAGTAATAGTATTTATTAGGTTAGTTATAGTAGTTTATAGGTTTTAAATAGTATATTTAAAGATTTTAAAAGCTGTTATTAATATTAGTAAACTAGTTATTAAAGTGTTAAAATTGCTTATTATAATTGCTAATAAGCGTATTAGCGGTTTTAATTAAAGCTTTAATAATTTTTTTAATAAGATTATAAGGGTTTAAGTTAAGGCAGTTTATAGTAGGTAAAAGAAAGTGTTAATAATATGCTTAACTAATAAGATAAAGGGTAAAAAAGGGCTAAATTAAGGGTTTAATGCCCTAATTAGTATTAAAAGGTAAGTGCTAAAAAAAGTTATAAAGTGCTTCGCGTTAGAGGTAGGTAAAAGGGTAAAAGCTATTATAGCTTTGCTAAAAATAGTGCTAAAAAATATTAGTAGTAAGAATACTAGGCTTATAAGCTATAAAAAGGTAGTATATTATAGGGTATATAATAGTAAGGCTATAAAAAGTCTTATAAAAGGTATAGACTAGTTATAACAAAAGGTAATAGATTTTAATAGTATTAAAAGTAAGGACTATAGCGGGTAGATTATTATAAGGTAAAAAGTAAAAGTGGTAGTTAAAAGATTAAGTTTCCTAATTATTAGGTAGCTAAATAAAGGGAAATTCTAGTAGCTATATAGCTAGAGGGATAGTAGATTTAATACTAATAGTATTAAGTCTATATTATAGTTACTAGCTAAATATAAAGGAGATTAACCTAGTTAGGCTTTAGTTAATAAGATTATAGCCATTTAAAATAGTAGATTGTTTAGTGCTTAAGTTAATAGGTTGGTTTAGTATAACCGAACCCCGGGTCTTATATATACTTTTTAAAAGACCTTTTATAAGCTTTATAAGACTTACTAACTCTACTAGGTTATCTACTAACATAATTACTAAAATTACTAACTAACCTTATCGGTGGTACTGACTTTTAGCATTATTAGTGACTCTAATAGGTTTTACTTAGCGCTATAAAGCTTTAAACTCACTTTACTAAAGCTTTATACATATTATATAGCTATTATAAGTGAGCTTAAAATAGTCCTTATAACTAAATGGGTTAAGTGGCTAGTTAGTAAAGCTATAGTGGCTGAAAGAGCTACTACAGCCGTGTGGCTAGGGTATACTACAGGGTAGCACCCGACTATTACTAGCTGATTTTAATAAAAAGTAATAGTTGAAAAATATAATTAGCTTAACTTTATTAACTAGTAGTAAGCTATTAACTTTTTACTTATAATTAACTTTTAAATAATATTATTATAATTTTAAAACTTTGCTTAATTAAACCTATTTATTTAAAAAAAAAAAAGTAGTTTATTTAAATTATAATAGTATAATATTAAACTTAAATAGATAGCTTTTTATAAAAACTTTTATAAAAGTTTTTTTACTTTTAATAGCTTATAATTAGTAATCTTAATATAGTATTTTTGCTTATTTAAATTATTATTAAAGATTATATTATTTTATTTACTTTATATAAAAAGAGCTGTTTTTTATTTTTATAAAAGTTTAGCAATTTATGTAAAATAATAGATATTATTATATAAAAAACTGTTTATGCTAAAATATTGCTTAAATGCTTATACGTTTTTTAAAAAGGCTAACTAGCTAAAAGCCTTTATTTAGTTAGCTATATTAAATAATAATTCTAAAGTATTAATATAAAATCTAAGTAATTTAATAAAAAATAACTAATAAAAAACTTCTTTGGGTTAATTACTATATTTTTAAATTTAAATAACTTAAATACTATTTTTAAATAGGTAATATACTGTTTAAAGTTATTAGAGAAAACAATAATATTATTAATCAAACCTTTAATAAAATGCAAATATAAGTAAAAAAGCTTCTTAATAAAGCGTTAAGCGTATATCGGAGTATTTTGAAAACTTATTATAGCTATTTTAAATCTTTTTATACCGCGCACATTTATTACAGTAAACTTGTCCTTGTAGGCTAAATACATTCTAAATTAATAGAAAAAACTTATAACATTTATATAAATAGTATATTTCTTTTTAAATAAGTGCTAATTATCTCGTACAATAAAAAAAGAAGATACTAGTTAAAGACTATAATCTTATTAAACTTATATAGATTAATTATAATCTATTCCTTTTTAACTCTTTTTATAATCTTTTATATAATAAAAAAGGGGGATGCGAATAGTATAGGTTTAGTTACCTATTTTATATAGCTAAAACTATATAGTTTTATTATAAATAGCATTAAGTATTTCTATATTTTATTAGTTAAATAGATAAGATTTAAATTTTAGTTAAATATCTTACTAATTATTTATTAAGGGTATTTTTATCTATTTATTAAAGAGAATATTAATTTCTTTTTTATCTTTTTAAATATTAGACAATTTAATTATTTTAACAAATTTTTTTGCTTTAGTTTATATCTCGGTATATATATAGACTTTTTCTTTAAATATAATCTTAAAAAGATCTTTTAGTTTTTTAATACTAAAAATAGAGTATAATTCTAGGTTTTATAGCTTAAAAAGCTTTTTAGGTCTTTATTTATATATGCTAATAACTAGCACATTGCTAGAATCTATTATAACGTTAAATATAGCGTCGATAAAAGGCGTTTTAAACTACGTCTTATTACCTATCGACTTAATAAGCAAAGTATTTTATACTAACAATTCTATAAATTTTTCTAACTTATTATCGATTAAAAGTTTACCTAAGAATTAATTAGTAGGCTTAGCTAGTTTTACTTTATAAGTCTTATTAGCGTTATCTTTTAGGGACTCTTTGACTATTAAAGTCACTTTTATAATATTAAGTTGCAATTTAGTAAGTTTAAAGATATTAGTATAGTTAAATATAAATAACATAATATCAGTAGCTAATGTTTTTATTATAAATAATATATCAAATTTTATATTAATAGAGATCTATATATTAACAAAGGCTATTACGGCGGCATTTATTAATAACGCCCTAAATATACCAGCTATAGCAGCTATACACTAATAACTATAAAAAAAGTCTTTATATTTATTTTTTATAAACTAATATAGTATTTTATATTTTTATTTTTACATATTTATTTTAGCTTTATTCCTTTATAAATCTTAAAAGGCTTAGTGCTATTATTTACTACTAGGATAACCCTAGGAATATATACATTTATTATAATATTTATAAAGTTATTATAAATAACTATAAAATAAAAACTATAATTAGTAAGCAGTGGTTTATAATTTATTATTATATATACTTGTTTTTTACTAGCTAAAACCACATTTCTTTAACTTACTACTCTACACAACATATTCTAGGCTATATAGAAATATATTAAAAGGGATAGTAAAGTTATTAATTTTACAAAAGGTAATAATACTATTTTAATAATTAATAACTATTTTATACAGGTATAAGAAGTTATTTTTAATCAATATTTTATGTTTAAAGTAGTTTTCAATAATTTAACCTTGTTTAATATATTAAACTATATATAGTTTATTATCTTTATCCACTTTTCTTATATAAAATTTAAAAGTAGCTTATTTATTAAATTTAATCCAAGAATCTCTAATAGTAATAACTCTTTTTTATTTTTAATAGTATATTTATACTAAATTAACCTAGATCTTTTAATAAGCATCTATCTAAAGGTAAAGTTGATATAAATATATATATCTTTCCCAGTTAGTTTAACTTTAGCATTAATATATAGGTATATATAACTTAACTAAAAGGCTTTATTAATATAATTAGTATACAGGGTATTAGTAATAAGTATTTTAGCATTTAATACTTTAATAGTAAATCTAATTATCTTAAAAACTAGTTTATAACTAAGTAAGCAATTAGGCTTTATAATAATATTATCTTTAGCATTTTAATAATTACGCAAATAGCAAAATAGTTTATTTTATAAAAGTCTGCTTCATTTATCGCGTCTAATGCCAGCTCGTTTTCGGGAGTTATACTATTGTGTAGCGGATGCGCCTACGCAGAATTTTGTAGTAAAAACCCGCTTTCACTATTCTCGAACTCCTAAACCATTTATTCCAGTTCTTTATCCTGCGATCCCGTCCACGTAACATATGGGTTGTAGGGTTAAAGCTCTCAAGCTCTTAAGCTTAGTAACAAGTACCTACTAGCGGTGGTCTCGTGGTGATCCTTTGTCCCTCTCTTACGGCATTTGCCCGGAGAACGTTTCTTGCCAAGGCAATATCTCGGCTCGTAATACTTCACTACGTCGCGTCATGGCCGCGCCACAACTACGCTGGTGCTTACATCGGCCCGCTAGAGCCGTTTATGTAGGGGTTGCTTTATATCTTTAGTGCATACACCAGTAGAAGCTTTTAAAGATACCTACCGAGCTTCGACTACAGAATGCCAAGTACGCTAAAATACCAGGGTACAGCCAATCAGGAGAGGCTTAAACGATCTCTTGGCGGCCAAAGCTAAAGCCGCCTTTCCGGAGTAAAGCATAGTCCCATCAGAGAGAAGGGCAAGGTAGGCAACCCCCTTACTGCTTCTCCTCTCCTTCCTCCCTATACACCGCATGCGTGGATATGACTGCGTTTCAATGAATACTTTACATGGATATCTATAGACACTATCTTAATGTTCATATCGATCAGTGACTTTTTTATAAAGCGTTCATATAACTGCCTCACACTAATACTAGTCAGAAAGAAGTTGCTGCTTTGCAAAACAAACTTCATCAACACCCCAGTAACCCCTTAGGACATCCTATGCTGCCTTCTTCATACCAGTAATACCGTATCTTCGACCCCAATCTCTCACCTTCTTATCAAAGCCATCTCTCACAAGGACCATGATAATGCCTGCAAGCCACGCAAGGAACCAGTCCCGTAGAACGCCTACCAACCCGCCACGAAGACTGCCTCCCAACATGCCACCTTTCACCAGGCCGCCAAGAGGGTCAGTGGTAATGAGTTCCAACCCCTTTTCTAAACCTTGGAAGCATTCCTTAGCGACTTTCTCTGGGCTTTGCTTATTGTCTCCCTCGAGCATCTTAGTCAGATCCGTTTTGATGAGGTTTTGGGTCTCATGGGCATCTGTTGAAATGGCAGATGGGAAAATGCAGTGAAGTCGGATCACTGGTTCTTTCGGATAGGCTGCATTGTACAGGTTTACCTCTTGCGACAGAGTTTCAGACAATGACCGCAAAGCCTCCTTGCATGGGCTATAAGGAGAATACCCGGGAATTCCATAGAGCGCGAGAGGAGAAGACGTGAAGATGAGATGGCGGGCAGGATTGGGAAAGCCCGGTGGTACAGCGCTCGTCTCTTGCCTATTAGCGTTGCTTCGTGAGTCTTCCACCCAGGAGTTTATCGTGGCATGCGCCATGTAAGCAGCAGTGAAATAGTTCGTGTCCATTTGCTCCTTTAGCTGTGCGCTCGGTGTGTCAATAAACAGCGTGGGGTGTGCGCGACCTGCGCAGCACCACACGATGTCTGGCGGCTTCCCAGAGTTCCAGGCTTCAACTTCAGCAATGACGCGCACCGCCTCAGATGAAGACATGAGATCTGCGCTAATGGAGTGGAAGCGCTGGTTGTCAGCGTCCAGCGCACTTTGCTGTGTGATCCAAATTAGCTATAGTATGAAGGGAATGGTTTGCGAGTATACGTGCTTGTATGAGCTGAATACCAGTATTCAGGCTCCCTTGGTCGCGACCAACAATCACGACATGTGCACCTCTGGCGGCGAGCTGTCGCCCGATTTCGAGCCCGAAACCACGCGAGCCGCCTGTAACCACCACGACCTGTCAATGTGGTCAATGCTCCGCCGACAGAATAATCCGAGTGGATTTCACACCTTTCCCTGAACATTAAATTTACTATGCGAATAAATATTGCCCATCTCGATAGAAGTATTAACGGCGACGCTTGCTTCTCAGGTAATATGCTTTGTCAATAGCGGAAATCAACTCAAGTGACATGCAGCATCAACATGCGGCGATCGATACCTCCTCTCCTAATAAGCGTGTCGCACCCCAGCCGGATTGGGTCTCGCTCTGTTACACCAGTATATAACCAATGCTAACATAGCAGGGCGAAGCCGAAGCTAGATGGGGCGTGGCGCGGTTATTCGTGTGAGATTGTTTGCCCGCGGCAAGGGATATGCCGTTAGGATTTGGGGAATTTTAAGGCGTAATCCTAGGTCACATGCATTAATGTAGACTTATAAACTCGCATTCCTTCCATGCTACCCACCTCAAATTCTCAGGTGCAGCGTGAGAGTCTAGGCCTTCTATCACTTCAATTGTCAGGCACATACAGCGTACTAGGATATTCGGCTGTTGTCTGCCGATTCCCTGTAACACCACAGTCAGCCCTTGATCTTGCATCAAAGCACCTATACGACGTAGGACACAGAATATTCAGCACGTTAAATAGTCTGAGTCGATGTCTTTCTTCGATTCTCCCTTGCGTGCGAGCTAAATATGGCCTTGAACTAGGTATTCCAAATCAATCAGAGCGACTATGTTGCTGTTGCTAGGTCTAACAAGAGAAGAAGGATGGCGATACAGAAACTGACAAGTGCGCCGCTGTGCTTGGAAATGATACTGATTTCCCAGCTGAGGCCGTCCTACTATTTAATATTAGTTATCTATTCAAATATGAAAGCATGTCAACAATATTACGTATGATACTCATTTCGCTGTCTAAGTTACAGTTAACTGTACAAGTGTAATGAAGCGCGTTATATATACAGTCAACGGCCTCTGAACCGCAAGCATCATAGCCTTCCACTTCTAAAAAAATAGGCAGTTTCGAGTTTAAAGGGTCCTAATCAAGAATGACTGATCGTGGCCCGATATCCTGGTCTTTCATTTCTTGGTAGGTCGTTGAGTTCAATATAGTTGTGAGTCGTCACGTGGATGTGTCCTGAGCCTTTGAGCGTGCTACCCTCTACTCGATCCTGCGTTTGCCGCTGCAAACTTGACGGGTTGCGTGGCAGGATGTGACGGAAGATGGGTAACAACGACAAGTAGTGCGTCCAGAATACCCTCAAGGCCGGCGCA
This sequence comes from Xylaria sp. MSU_SB201401, assembly GCA_002288965.1. Classification (NCBI taxonomy): domain Eukaryota; kingdom Fungi; phylum Ascomycota; class Sordariomycetes; order Xylariales; family Xylariaceae; genus Xylaria; species Xylaria sp. MSU_SB201401. The sequence continues at coordinate 7,903 of NPFG01000792.1, forward strand.
CAGCTGACGATCACAATGACACAACACTCGATGACGCTGGACGGTGTTAGTGACATCTGGATTATCAAGCTCTCTGCTAGGAGAGGCTTACGTAGAAAGGAGAGCGTTGATGAAGTTGGCCGATTGTTCGCTGGTCTGGGCGCTTTGGAAATATAACGAAACTGCGCCAGCAATGATCCCGCTTTAGCAATGAGTTCAAATGATCAGTTAGGCTCTAATACACTCAAACGGAAAAAGGAGAGACAAGACTCACGAGAAACCGGTAAAGAATACCACCACTAACTCGATCTTCTTATGTAAGGGCAGCTTCAGCTTTAGCACGATCCGTAGTGGGAGTATAAAAATGACCAAGTCGACTGCAAGAGAGATTGTGTTTCGTGTGATGCCAGTGACGAGAGTGGCAGCAATGCACTGAAAGACCAATGGTTCGCCAACTTTGTTGATACCAGAACTACACTCGACAATGCTATAAAGTGCAGCACCTGAGAATCCCACGGTCGTAATGAAGAATATGGCATGAATCGTGTAACGCAGCAACTTTTCAATTCTGAAGATCCGTAACAAGAAGAAGAGTAGCGGAAGTTTCGAAAAGTACATAGCAACAGTGCTCGTAGAAATGGTGGCTGCTGCTAACTAATGTGATCAACGGCGATCAGCTTGTCGTGATTGGAAAGGGGGTCAGGGGGTGGACGACGTACATCTGTGAGGAATGACACCGTAACTTCCTCTGGTTTGCGGAAAAATGCTAAAATGTGATAAGTAATTCGTCGACACGTCAACGGGGACAATTCTTACTTGCATTGAAAATAGATGATGTTGCGGAAAACACGGCAACGAAAATCAGGGCTACAAATGACAGATCTAGAGACATCAAGTTAGAAGCCGAGCCCAGGGTGAAGACGACCCCTGCGAAAGACTGGGAACGACAAGGCGAGAATTACCTACAGTCATCTGCGAATAGCTGCTTGTGGTGGTGGTAATTTGTTGCAATGCGAATGGCAACAACAGAACCCAATATCAGGTCCAGAACGATTTGGGCAGCAATGTAATTCTGCGGCGGTACCTGGGTCGGTTGAATTACTGCATCCATTGTTCATGCCCTTGAGTGTAGCTCAGAGTTCGAACAGTATGTAAGTATGTGAATGTGATTAGCAGAGAGCTGTGCTGGGCAGTGCATGGCTAGATATTCTATCATGCATTGGTACGCTGAATGGTCGCACAATTTCCAGAAATAGTAGCTTGTCCTTATTGCCAAAGACACTGGCATCTCTACGGGAGAAACCAATCGTTCGAGAAGGGCCACGGCCATATCGCATGCAAGTCGTGACCAGTAAGGAGGCAGCAGTCAGTCTATCAAACCCTAACCTGGATGCTAGCCGGTTCCTCGTAACACTGTATCGCCTCCTTTCTACTCCTGATAGCCGGAGAGGAAAGATCGCGCCATACAGTTATAATAGAACCTCCTTAGCCAGACGTGGGGGGTTTAAAAAGAAATGAAAGGTGTTCGCTCCGATTGTCGTTCAGGCAGTGAATCGTAGTGGCACAAATTGGTGAGAGTATGCAATGTAACCACACTTACGGAGTACTCCTGACTGCATTTACATTCACGCTGCGCAGGATTACGATACAGATTAGACTATCTATTTGAATCCCATTGCAACAGTAACTTGCATGGAGCTCTTTTTTACCCACATTGCCCTTGCTGACGAAGTCACATCTCGTGGGGTCGAGATTCCCACTCAAATCGCGGATATCAGCGTACCAAACCAGACCTCTTGTTTTCTATCATGGGTAGAATCAGGTGAAGATTGATTTTATTGGTTAAATATTATCTTTGTAGTTGCATATGCAAGCTGATGAGGATTTAGAAGGATCGTGGTACGATGTCACCATGGCTAACCGATAACCGATCGCAATTGGCCGGGTAGAGTGTTATCTCCAAGCAGCTGAAATGGTAGACACGGGGGCGACTCATTGAGCTGAACCGTTTCATGAGCAATGTGAGAATTTATCCCTATATAAATAGGATATCTTATCTCCTTGATGTCTTTTCATCTTTGAAACACATAAGGTGACTACGACCCAACATTAAAAAAGAAAGGTAAAGCTATATACAGCAATTTATGAGTTATTAGTGGCCAGGGCATGAGATAGATATCTGAATGAACTATATGTTCGGAAAAAGCCACGCGATGACGAATCCCCGCTGGCCATGCTGCATGACGGTACGATCAGCCGATACGGCGTATTTGGACCTCGGGGCACGATGCTGACTCCACTTGCCGCCAGATCTTATACGTGATCTCTTTCCATAGCTTTATTAAGCGAGACAAGAAGGAATCGCTGCAGGGATAATATTGTACAGCACTTTTAACACACACGTCCAGAACGTCACACGTCAAGAGCGTTTGATATGGACAACAGTGAATCTACAGTTGCAGGCTAGTTAGTAAAACTGTCATTTTCGGCTAACTAATGGCAAATTAGTCCAGCATGGGCTAAATATACTTTTATTTCACCCTCGGTTACCAGGTCCCGGAAATTCCTACCTGTAGGTAATTATGACTGTAAATTCAGCGTTTCTCTTGAGAAGCAGGCTACCAAATATCAGGTACTTGGGTAGCATAAAGATCCTCACGGACAGGTCCGAAGGGGCCGTATCCCATAAATCTAGACGGCACGATATGGAGCCAACAGATGTCCAGTATCACATTCAATCAACACAGCCCTCATGCGGTAGAACGATAGAAGTGCCACGGATAAGACATCTACGCCACTGACTTGCATTACTTCACATCAATTGTGCTCCAATTCGTTGCATCCGCCAAGCTATGAGGGATGGCGTACGCTATAGAAATTGGGCATCCTTTGAAGCCATGGCTTGTAGCATGGTGGTATAGCAATCAGAGCAGAATTCTGAGGAGAGTATTATAATACCCGGAGTGGATGTCTGAAAAGAGGACTACGTACGTATTGCAAACGAAGCCTTCTTAATATACATAGCACGAACATTGATTGCTATTCCATTGTACCTGTCTCACAATCTCAAGAAAGTGTGATCAATATCCCTCGCCTAGAGATACTGGAAGTACTGTCGGGAATGATGGCCTCTCTTTCCCTATCAGAGTCGGCCCTGTCTCCCCCTGCCCACCAGGCCCTTGTCGTGAGGCCTATCCTCAGCGCTTCAGCGGAAGAACGTGAAAAGATCCTTGAGGATGTCGAGTACAATATCTTTGCCTTCCCTGCCGGGCTTGTCATCTGCGACTACCTATCAGATTCTGGGACATCGGCAATGACCGACGTACAATGGGCCGCTTGTAAGATTCCGAGAACACTGAGCCCTTCTAAGGCCCCTGTCCCGCATTAGCTGTAGTGGCTCTGTAGTAGACAAGGTGTTGAAACTGGTGTATTGAGGGTAACCAATCGCTAATTTTATCGCGTCCCTAGTGATACGAGGTGATGAGAGTTATGGACGTAACTGGGGATACTATTGTCTGCTCGATGCGTTTCGAGATATCTTTGAGAGGGGTGACCAGCGACAGTATCTATTCCACACCATCTTAGCAGGAACGGCAACTAGCGAGTTCTATCAGAAGAAACTACTAAAGTCTCATGAAGGTGGTTTCGTTAATGGCGGGTTGAATCAACTCGAAAGTCCGAACTTTTTCATCGTCCCACAAGGCCGTTGTGCCGAGTTCTTGCTTTTCAGTGCTCTCAAGGAAGCAGTTTCTAAAAGTCAACAAGAAGGAAATACATCGGCACCTCCAACAGTAATAAGCAACGGATTCTTTGACACAACTGCCGCCAATGCGACTGCTGCCGGGTTTGCGCTAGAGACATTCACGCAGCCCGGTCTGGCCGACCCATTCCCCGAGCATCTTTTCGGCAAGAAAAACTTCTTCAAGGGAAATCTTGACATTGCTGCTACCAAGCTCTACTTGGAAGAGCATGCCGGGCATGTAACCTTGATATTGATGACAATCACCAACAATTGGGCCGCGGGACAACCAGTCTCAATGGCAAATATTCGAGCGGCCGCCGAACTAGCAAGGAGTTACTCCATCCCTCTGTTCTACGATGCTTGTCGTTTTGCTGAAAATGCTTGGTTTATCCACGCTTTTGAACCCGGGTATTCGAACAAATCGATTCCCGAAATCGTTCAAGAGATGTTCACTTACGCAAATGGCTTTACGATCAGCTTGAAAAAGGATGGTCTTGCAAATATGGGCGGTGTTTTATGTTTTCGGGACTCATTCTCCCGGCGGTATGAAGGAATTGGACTTGGCCTAAAAGAGAGACAGATTCTACTGTATGGAAACGACTCTTATGGGGGAAGTAAGTGACATTCCCCTGCTCTTCTCCCACTTGATGCAGTAATCGATTCACTGTACTTCTGAAAAGAAACGAGGGACCACGTATAAGCAAAACCACCGGATCACGACCACCCCCCCTCACGACCACTTAAATTCTCCGAAAACACCCCACCTTTTTTAAAACCCTAATTACTAATTAAATAAAATAGCTAAAAATAGCTACTAAGCTGTATTAGGCTTAGTTTAATATAAATAACTTATATAATATATAAAGAAATTAAT
>NPFG01000793.1:0-12483 GCA_002288965.1 Xylaria sp. MSU_SB201401
CTTAATTAGTTTTCTAAAAGTTTAAAATTTGAATTTTATTTATTACTTTATATATAAAAATTAGTACTTCTTAGCATATAAATAACTTTGTGAATATTATAGCTATAGTAAAATAATTAGTACTATTAGAATTGCAACTAAGAGGCAAACTCAATGATGCTTTTTATAATTTTATAGCTATTTTATTAAGCGAGTTATTAAATAATACGCTAAAGGGGCGCTAAGCAGGGATTATTTTAATGCTTACTTTAGCGTTTTACTTAATAACTAATTAAGAAAAATAGCTATGAATATATACTTTGCAGATTTGAAATCTACGTTTAATTACGAATCTAATAGTATAATTTATTAGTCTTTAAAGTAAAAACCGGTAAAGTTATTAAATTGTCACGTGATAATACACAGACGATATTTATATAGCAAAAAAACTGATCCGGTCAATTAGGTGATCCGGTCAATTAAAAGATGCGTTAACTTAAATAACTATAAACTAATCTATATTACCTAGTTATATAACTTTTAGTTTTTATATATATTTAAATATAATTATAATAAAGTTAGCTTATAATTTCGCCTATTATAAATCCTTGTTTTATTAAAATTAATAAATATTTGTTTTTATAAATATCTTTTATTTTAGATTGTCTTTTATATAAGTATAAACTAGACGTAGTATTTAATCGGATCTTTATTTAATACTTTTTAGTAATTAATTTTTTAATTAAAACGTCTTTAAAGCTTTAGTTATTATTATATAAAGTTAGATATCTAGTTTTTTCTTATAAAGCGTTTTTTATAAAGTTCTAATAATTAGTTAGCTATATTTTTAATATTACTATATTTTAATAAAAATAATCGGGATACTAAGTTAATAATATATTATACGATCAAATTTTTTTTCGATTTAGTTAATTTAATTATTAAAGAAAGTGTTTTAACTTTTGCTTTAATACCGTATATTTATTAAAAAGGGTTATATAAAAAACATTATAGATTTTAGTAGCATATTTAAAAGATAAACTAGGAGTATTTTTATATACTTAGATAGCAAGCTCTATATTAGCTTTTTTATAAAAGCTAGCTATTATTATTAGAAAAAAATAAGAAATTTTAAAAAGCGCGTACAAAGGTCTAAAAAAGTATACTACTCGATTAGGTGTACTACTAGAGTGGGAGATGCATTATATTAATAATTATTATATATTATAGTATACTAAATTTAAGTTATATTTAGTTATTTATTAACTTATTATTTAGAAAAAAAAGGTAGTAGATTTAATACTAGCCTTTATTTATCTTTAAAACCAAGCCTAATAGCAAGTTTAAAAGTCTTTTTATAGATATAAGTCTAAAAATCCTTTTTAAGTTAAGGTATAGTTATATTTAAGCTTTAATTATTCTATAGTTTAAGTCTGCTAACTTTAGATTTGGCTAGACTTCTAGGTTTAATAGTTAGATATAGCCTAGTCGAGCTTTATATATTAAAATACTACAGACTATATTTATAAGATTATATAAGTACTATTATAAGATATATTATTATATTATTAAATTAAGTAATAAAAGTAAGTTAACTAGCTTAAGGCTAGTAAAGGTAAATACTTAGAATAATAGTAATACGTTTTTTACTAGCTATAAAAGGGCTTTTAAAAAATATTAAGCTTAAAGGATAATTTTAGATATTAGTTAGGCGGCTATTAGTTATACCTTTATCTTTCCCTATCTATTTTAAAGTTTAGAATCGGCTAGGCCTCCCTACTCTTTATATATATAATTATTAGCTTTATACTTTTTAAAGCTAGATTTTAAATAAATATAATAGCACTAGTATATATTTAGCCCTATTCCGCGGCTGTAAAAGCTTTGATTTTAATCTATATACGTTTTTATAAAGTATTTCCCCTTTTTTAACAGATCGGGGAAGTAGAAAAATCGGGGAGTTTTTACCCCTTTTAGTATATTTCGGGGCAAATATATTACCTTCTATTTTAAGCTATATTTCTTTTAAAGTTTAGCTATATAAGGGGTTAAATTAAAAAGTTATATTTATCTTATAATAAATAAAATTATAGGGTATAGCTTATAAATTATTATTAATTTATAAACTTATCTTATAAAATTATTTATCACTTATATAATTAAAAGGTGCTTTTTAAATAATCTAATATAAATTACTATATAAATAGAAAAGTAGTACACCTATAAGCTAATATCTAATCTATATATATCTATTTTTAAAAGCGCTAATAGTATACTAATTTAGTTTAACTAGCTAATATATAGCTAGGCTATTATTATGGTTATATATTTACTAGATTAAAACTTAATTAAATTTATTAGTTTAAATTTGTTTTTATATATTATTAAGATATATTTCAAGTTAATTTAGAGCATTATTTAGCTATTTTTATTATAATAAATAAATATTTATAAATCTTTTAAAACTTATAGCCTTATGAGGTTTAGTTTTAGTCCTAATTCTAGCTTATAATATAGACTACATCTTTTTTCTTCTCCTTTTATTTAAGTTGTTAAAGCCTTTAAAGCTAAATTATAAGTTCCCGTTTTTTAAGCTCTTTTATCATCAGTATCGCTATACCTTTAGTATTTATACGAGCGCGTTTTTCTACTAGTTACCGGATTAGATTAGGCTTAATTAGAAACAAGCTTAAGATTATATTATTAAGGCCTAGCTAGAATACTATTTGCTAGAGGAACTAGTCTACCGATAGTTTAGTTTTAGTGCTTTTAATAGGCGTAGGTAGATTAGGTGCAGAGTTTTTTGCCGGGTTTTTAACTTTAGTTTAGTTTGCAAGCGGTATTTTAACGCGATAGTTTTATAAGCTTATAATTATAACTTAAATCAAACTTATATTATATATAATATAAATACGAATATAGCTAGTTAGTTAAGTATCGCTTTTTTATTTTTTTATTAAATAACGCTTTATAAACGCTTTAAGAGTGTAATATAAAAGGTAGAGTTAAATAGTAAGGCTATTAAAAGTTTATAAAACTATTTAAATAAAAGATATATTAACTTAAATTTATATAAATAATAGCTTTTATATATTTTTTGGTTTTTATATGCTTTAACCTTTAGATATTAAATATTTTAGTCTTTTAAAATATTTATATTATAAATAAATTAAGTATTTAATATAAATATAATGCATCCCCTAATTAGATTAACCACTTAATTAGATTAGCTACTTTTTAGACCTTTATATACGCGTTTAGAAACAATTTAATAATAACACATATAATTAATTTAAACTATTTAGAATCTAATTTACTAAATAGTTTTATACTGTTTTAATAAGTTTGCATATTATAGCCGGGTTTGCCGCAAGCTTTATAACGCTAGGCACGCGTCTCTTTCCTTATATAACGACTACCCTAACGATATTTATAATTTTCCTACCTAACTATATCTTTAAAAGCTTATAAATCTTTTATATTATATAATAAGGGACCTTTTATCTTATAATCGAGTTCTTTTTACATAGTAATACTAGCTAAGCTAATAATTTACCTTATAAAAGGTTATAATACCCTCTTTTTAATAACGTAAAATAATATATAATATTAGTTATATTATATATAATCTAGTATATATCTTTAATAATAAATGCTAAAAAGCTATGTTAGTATTATACAAACATTGATTTAATATATTAAGATAGGGATTAGGCTTCGGTTAGGTTAGTTAAAGTTGTAGATTGCTAGCGGGCAGGTAAGGTTAGAGATAAAAGCTTAACTTAAAGGGTAACCAGTTAATAATCTAATTAGTTAATAATATATTCTAGGTTATATAACTTTATATAAGAAATCTATAGGCTTTTAAAAACGTAGTTAAATAGGAAAATTGTAAATATTATCGGGGTAGTTGTTATACGAGGAGGAAAAAGATGTGCGCCCGGCGCTATAAGGCTTACGGTAAACCCGGCTATAATACGCAAACTTGTCAAAATAGTATAAAACTATTTAGCAAATTAGATTCTAGATAGTTTAAATTAATTGTGCGTATTATTATTAGATTGTTTTTAAACACGTATATAAAGGTTTAAAAAGTAGCTAATCTAATTAGGTGGCTAATCTAATTAGGAGATGCGTTATATAATATACTTTTTTTCTATTTTTATTAAAAAATAGAGAAAATTCCGCTTTTAATATATGTTAGCCTTTATTCATAGCTATAATATCCACTTTTATGACAAGGGTTACTTTAAATAGGCTAAAGTGGCCTGTAGCCCTATAGCCCGGGGCTTATGCGATTTGCTTACACTTATCCTGAATAATTTAGTCTAAAAGAGTCTTGACTTGTCATCCTGAGCATAGAAGACACGAAGTCTTCAGCAAGCTAACTCAAAGTATTCCTTCTGAATAGATACAAGTCTGATTTTATTTCTTTCTTTTTGACAATGACGCTAGTAGAAAATTCCTCTGCGGTGTCAGATCCAGCTATTACGCAACTATATATAGAAATTCAGTCACGAGGGCCAGTAGCCAGATATCACACCACCATGACACCCCAGTAAGTCAGCCTATGTAATGTAAACACTCTTTGGGAGATATCCTTCGAAGTCTACTGTTTCACACGGAATGCTACGTAAGGCTTGGGAAATGCTACCGAGAAGTAGATAATGAAGAGTACTAGACGTGAGACCTCGGAAGACGAAAATATCTGCTTTATATAATTAGATTACACGATGAAGTACGTAAATGGGTGTAAGCTATTTACGACGAGAGTAATGGACAACGTAGCTCATTGCCACTCGGTCACATGAGCTTCACCTAGTATGACATCACGTATGGTAGTAGTGGTGTAAAGTAGATGATGCGGTGCGCTACAGTAGCAAAATATAATACCTGGAATTGTCAGATACAGAGATAGATAGGCTTCAGAAAGAAACGAGAATCTGTGTTTGTTCAGTTTGATGCAGAGCATCCGACGACGCATCATCCAGGATAAGCCCACTGTGGTCCTTTTCTGCACACAATATATCTGCAGTTAAGCAACGATCACGCATGATACGTACTCCAGCAAGGAGTGATCTAGAAGTGAAGATGCCTGCGATGAGGCGACTTAGAATTTCCATCGTGTTTGCCGCAGGCTTACTGTAAGTGCATATTCTCCCGCAAAGAAATCGGTCACTTCTAACAAACACATGACGGAATATAGAGCTTGTATCTCGGCTGGTATTCGGGTGAGTTTCACTATCACTTACTTCCATTCGGACGACATTACATATTCGTACAGCTCAGTTGGTCTCTGGACGGTCGCCGAAGTTATGAGTGGTTTTATTGTGTTCTCTGTACCGGGCATCCCAAAAAATCTCGCTAGTTTTAAGAATAGTAAATTCATTCTGCGCCTGAAGTTTCGGAATAACCCAAATACAGAAGCACCAAGTGGACATGAACCCTACCACAACCGGTGGAAACAGATTCGATCAGTCACTTCTAAAGGTGTGACAGCGGACACACAGGCCGTAAGTGCAATGACGTATTTTACTAAGTATATTAAGAAAATAATCTACTTAAGGAGAGAAAAAAAGGCAAAGAAAGCTAAGTCACCTGTATCACAGACCATATTTTCATTAATAGCTCTTGTTGAGTCGTGTTGCAGTGGAGGCAAGGCTGGTAAGAGAGGTATCAATTAAATCAGTGAACTTATCTTTACCGAGCAGGTAGTATTTGTGACATATGATCGTTCAGATGATCACCCTGATGCTCTAGCTGCGCGCGGTAAAAAAGGGCGACACCGGTCTACTATTTCAGCATCATTCGATTGGTGTTACAATGACACGTAAGGTGTTGTGTAATCGCGTGGAAGGGGGGGCTAAATACATATGACAGGCCTGCGCTGCGTCATCCAAAACGCCTCTTTCATGCTGTCACATAACCATCCTCTAATACCTTGACTTATAACGAGCTCTAGCTTCACCGTGCTTTTGATAATGTCATGAACCGTCTGGTCGAGGGTTGGGTATCGCTGTTAGGGCAAAGCGTCTAGGGCATATAGCGGATGCTCCGTCCTAGATGGCGATACCGAGGGTAAGATTCATGTTATGCGTCGAGCAAAGCCCCATAATTGGACCTAAGCTAGAGCTGATCAAGCAGTATACTTAATGATTTGAGCGAGGCAAGCAAACATCTGACGCATGATACGAACTTGAGCTACCGTGTCAATTGTCTGAAGTGAGTATGAGTGCAATTGACCCTCTCAGGCTTTGCCTGTTTACATGGATTACGGTAATGTTATGATTGCTCGACCACTGTCATAGGTTTATGAAAATGTCACTTGTAAGCTGAAGATGGTTTGGGAAGGACGAGGCTTGGCCGGCGATGCTGAAAATGCAACCCCGCGCTTTTCGAAGGAACAACGGAGGTTCCATAAGGGTAATCGCCGAAACCACGGCATAAAGTCCGGGGGAGCGGCGGACGGTTGTTAAGTAGCAACCGTAGGCGATAATGACAGCCCTAGATAGGCCTGTCTTACCGCCGAAATCGAAGATGCAGGGTCTTGAGAGACGCTCCGATCGAACAATCCCTCTATTCCCGGGGTGAAACCCCAGAACTCTTACATACATGAAACTCGTACACGGCAAGAGAAGCGCAATACCAGCCCGTAATCGAGCTCTCTCATCATCATCATCATCGTGGGGTATGGTGACTGCTCCACCTCCCGAAGGAACCTTGCTAGCCTAGCCTAGGCAATTGCATAGTGCAGCGGTATGCCTCCGAGGGGATCCTGATACTTACCGAGTACTCTTGACGTGGCCTTCCCAATTTGTGTGTATATGTAATGCTACCCCTCCTCCTGTTTACCCGAGCTTCTTGAGGGTGTCGTGTATGCTGCTGTCTTGAGGAAGCGCCTGATTTATAGATACTCGCTTCCTAAAGTCCCATTGCAAATCACATATTCATTATGCCGAAAGTACTTCTCACAGGTTCGTCGAAACTCCAATTACTCCAATATCCTAGTCCCCCTTCATCTCGAGGCGGCGGCTATCTCCGTAGCGATGCGCGAGCGATGGTCCAATAAAGAAACAAAAACTTGAGAAGCTGGCTGACTCCGTGCGAACGAAACAGGTGGATCGGGCTTTATTGCCAGTACGTGACCCCAACCTGATACGGATGCGAATGCTGTACTTCCCACATACAGAGCTCTTTGGTACTAACACGAGACGGCCGTTGAATAGCCCACATCCTTCAACTTCTCCTAAGCCGAGGCCACGATGTCGTGACGACGGTACGAAGCGAAGAGAAGGCGAAGATAATCCGCGATGCACACCCAGGCGCGAATTTGACGGTGGCCATTGTGCCCGACATCGCCGTGGACGGAGCCTTCGACGAGGTAATGCAGAAGTATACGGACATCGAGTACGTGCAACACACGGCGTCGCCCTTCCACTTCAAGATTACAGATCCAAAAGAGTTGCTAGATCCTGCGATCAAGGGCACGACATCAATTCTCCACGCGATCAAAAAGTATGCGCCTTCCGTCAAGCGCGTCATCGTTACCAGCTCGTTCGCCGCCATTCTGGATCCGGCGAAGCTCGCAGACGGCTCGAAGGTGTGGAGCGAGGCTGATTGGAACCCAATGACCTACGAGGACGGAATCAACGGCCCACCAGGCACTACATACCGCGCGTCCAAGACGCTGGCCGAGAAGGCCGCCTGGGAGTTTGTAGAGAAGGAGAAGCCCAACTTCGACCTCGCCACGATCAACCCGCCGTTCGTCTTCGGGCCCGTGGTTCACCACCTAAGCTCGCTGGCGGACATTAACACGAGCAACGGCAACATGGTGGCGCTGATAGTGGGCAAGTGGAAGGGCGAAATACCGGCCACTGGCGTGCACCTCTGGGTGGACGTGCGCGACATCGCCAAGGCGCAGTCGAGGCGATGGAGCGGCCCGAAGCCGGCGGCAACCGCTATTTTGTAACGGCAGGCCTGTTCTCCAACAAAGAGATCGTGCCCATCGTCCGCGCCAACTTCCCGCAACTCGCGGACAAGCTGCCCGAGGACGGCACGCCGGGTGGCGACTACCCTGGCGGCAGCAAGGACAATGTTTACAAGTACGACAACTCTAAGGCTACCAAGGAACTGGGAATCGAGTGGGCCTCCCTCGAGAAGTCTGTTACGGATACTATTGGCAGCCTCCTCGCTGTTGGCGCTGGTAAATGAGATGAAAATACCTAATAGCGCAAGGTGAGAATTAAATATTAAATAAAGGTTAGACTGATATAAGATACGAACAAAACGCCACACAGTGACAGCAATGTTGGGAAGTGTCCTGCATTAATGGGAGACGCAACTGCGGAACCAACAAGCGGTAGCAATCTAAAACAAGATCCCCTGCCCACTGATTATCCTGTGCCACTTTCACGCGTGTATTGCGCCGCGGAAGCTCCCCGGACTTGAAGACTTCACCAAAAGGCAGATTCGTCTTTCAAAAAAAGCATCGCATCGTATCAATCATCTATAGGTGATAGACTGTGCCATCCGGGTGTTACATCAGTGTTACACATTCTGTATCCTACTGTTGGTTGCCCCTCTATTAGGCCTTCGTTTCTAGCTCTGGAGGAGAATACCCTGCTATTGCTCCTCGTTGTAACGTAACAACTATCGTAATCGTCCGACGTAACCGCGCCCTACCTGATTCCCAGGATGATTCGGATGATCGTCGTGCTTAATAGCACCCACCCAGCTTCTCTAAGTCTAATGTGTGCGACGCCATTGCTGTCTTCGCCTCGTCTTTCCTGTCTGCAGATCCTCGGTTGCCTCTACCCTTTTTGCGACCCGGAGAGACTACCCCTGGCCCGCCGCCGCCAACTCCGCTCCAGCTCCCCCAGGAGTCTCTAGTCTCTTGCGCGTATGATTCTGTGAGATCACGTAACTCCTTAGCCGAGATAGAGGCGGAGGCGGAGTTGGCTGGGACGGGGCCCTGCTGTGTGGTTGTAGGCTCGCCGCTCATTGGGAATGTAGGAGACTGCGGCGATGTAGGAGAGACGGAAAACGCAGATAAGCTGGGTTGGTTAGGAGGGAGTGTTGGCAGCGCGTGCCTGGGCGGCGGTCCTGCGGGCGTCGAACAGTCGGTTACGTGAAGTAACTCATCATGTGCTCGAGGAGACCTCGTGGTAGAAGAGAGCCGCGTACTATTCCCGACTATGGTAGCTGAGGTTGAGTGAATTGAACTAGCCTTTTTCGAGTCTACCGTAACAGTAGAAGTACCCGGCCCGCCGTTCGAGTAGATACTGCTCTGTGAGTATTGGGGCGACGTGGGAGCCGCCGTAGATGTTACGACATGGTTACTTGTTGTTGCAGTCCCTCGCTTATGTCGAGATTTAATTCGACTTTGTGCTAGGGCGGGGGTCGGTGACGTCGTAAGAGGCTGGCCATCTACCGTCATTGATCCCAAGGGCCGTGGATTGCCCGTTTTCTGCCCCGCCCGTAAATATTTCCGATCACTGAGCTTCGCCGGTGGCGTCAGCGGAACACTCTTGGACGATGCAGATGGAGGTGGTGGTATTAGATGTGTCAAAGAACCACTACACGGCCCGTGGTATGGACGATGATTGTAAGGCGCTAGGCGCAGCCCTAGAGAACTACACCTTGGGTCTTTACTTTGTCGGCGAAATAGGAAAAGTAAGAGAGCAGTAATCGCTAACACTGCTATAACCGAAAATATGACTATTGCCGCCGTGACTCCGCCCGACAGTCTTGATGAGTTGGCTTCGGAAGCGATCGACGAGCTTGTGCTAGTCGAGCTGCCCGCCACGACTAATGTTGAAGGCGAAGAGACAAGAGTTCCTGATGTAAGACTGGTTGTATGGCCCGGCGCAGCAGTATAAAACGTCAAGTACGTAGACGGAGTGATGGTAGCTGTAGCAGCCAGAGTAGCAGCATTCCACGTTTGAGGCGGAAGGCTGGTTTTGATCGCAAAAGGTGTAAAATATGTGCAATAACCTAAAGATGGTGGGCCAGGATCCTCGATCGAGGGAAAGCCAATACTGTTTCAGATGAGTTTATGTCTGACGGGTGCAATACGTTTCTACTTACTTTTGACATTCATTAATGATTAAGTCAACATTAGCTACTAGGGGCATTAGAAACAACCACAGACGGTTCGGGATGGAATAGGGACTCACGACTTTGCCCAACGTTTCCAACATACACGCCACAGTTAATAGAGTCGCAGCAGTATAAATCCCAGAGATACATCCGTTGATATTCGGGTTGCTGTAGTTGACCGCAAGCATCTCGCACATTAGGAACGAACTCTTCGAAACAAGCCGCCACACACGCGGAAGCATTTACTGTGCCAAACTCCGCGGGGTCCCTTCGTCGATACAGTGCCCCTGAGCCTCGAAATGACATCCTAGGATGATCTTCATCCTCTTCCTGTTGATCCATGGCAATTATATCGATGATGGGATTTGTCTATGATAAGTATATCTTCAGGTGGAATGGAGAACTATAGTCCACAAGAGACATATTTGAGGCCTTGCTTAGCTGGAACACAAAGCGTGAGCGATGACATGTAATGTTAAGAGGAAACGATTGTAATGATACAAAGTCCCTCTATTTAACGTCTACCGAGAAAAAAAGGAGCGACTGAAGCAGAAGACAGAGAGGGAGATGCTGCAAGAAGATGAAGGAAAAAAACCAAAAAACTGAATCCATTCAAAAAGCGACTCGGGTCAATGATTCAGCCAGACGGACCGGTATCTATATACCTACCCGCGCTGTCCTCCATGAGGTGTCATTGTATACTGTAAGAGATTGGAGTGGGAGTTTACACAACCCAGGAGGATGATCGCCTCGCTCGCACAACATCCCCAGTGGGAGATCACGTCGTAGCTGAATAGTCAGCACTTAGAGAGGTGGTGATCGTTACACTCTTTCTGCAACAATCCGCACTAGACGATAATGGACGGCCCAGGCTGTGCTACCACATTATGAACGATGTGTCTCGTATGGAATATTTGAGAAGTCTGCTCCTATCCGTTTCGTGTCTCTAAACGAACGCATAACAATGCGGCAGTCAAGTCCAGAACGCAAGAGATCACAAATTCACATCGCTGGACATGTGACAACCCACAAGATTTTGAGAGTGAGGATGCGCTCCGGGAGAAAGATTCTTTTACGAATGAGGGATGGCCACTCCAGCATATCGTAACCCTTTTGTACAGTCCGAAATGTCACCGCACGTTTAGTTCCAGCTCGGAGTTGCAGCGATACGAGAGTTCCATGCGGAAAAGCCATATCCATTACATTGATTGCTTCCCATGAGACTTTGAGGGAACATTCGTGCAGCCTGACACACACAGAGCATCAATTGTAATTGTGAACTTGCACTAGGGTGGCGAATGAGTAGCGGTGCGGTATCATATTCAGCAATCCGACGGGCCTCCTGCCAGCGAAACGCCCGGTTAGCCGAAATTCAGTGGCCCTTCCGTACCGCTTCGATAAGACCGGAACGATTAGGTACTTTGAACGGTATCGTGCACAAAGCGGCACACAGCTACTTAGTCTGACAGCTTCGTGCCTGGACAGGTGCAAAGCGGACAAGGGGCGGAAACGCAATCTATGCCGGCGATGATGAAGCCGGAACACAGCAATAACGGATCGACAAGCGCCGGCCACCCAATGAGTGCGCTGCGTAGACGAGGACGGCAGGCTACGGTAAGACCAAAAGGCCGCTCAAGGGTTTGTCGTGTGCCACAAGCCGCGACAGAGTGTTCTGAAGTGGCTCGATAACGCACAATACACTGCCAATAGAGCAGCCATTCGAGGACGGGTGCCGTGGCCGATTTAATTGTTTGCTGAGCCCTTTTGCCGAGTACGACGGGATGATAGCGCCGATGAGCTACTGCTAATCTTAAGCTCCATGGAGACTCCTTACTAGGCCCGTGAGAGCAAGCAATTGGACATCTTCCAAATCCGCATGTAACAACAAGCCACACAGTAAGTGTTATTGTTACACAGTAAACAGTATAGCAGTCGCATCGCCACATGAAATGTTCCACCTCGGAGCCGATACTAGTCCGGTTCACAGCCAGGCTACTTAATGGATCGCATCGAGAACCGGCTGAAACCGATAAAATCGACATTCGAGTCTAGAATCTTAGCACACCTAATGGATCACCCCACCTAATGGGTCACTTTTCTCACCAAAACTCACCAACTTCAACACTTAATATATAGCTAAATAAAATAGGTAAAAATAAATGAGCGGCGGTTTTATATTTCAATATACGTTAATAATATATATAAAAATTAATAAGGTGTTAAGTTTATTATAAAAAGTGGAAATAATTAATATTTAAATTATAATATTTATTTATATAAATTATTAATAAATCTATTAACACATTTTTAATTAAATTAATTACTATTTTAAACTTTATATATATATTTATAATAATTTAATAATAATATATATAATTAATATATATATATTTTAATTAGCTACTA
>NPFG01000794.1:0-12479 GCA_002288965.1 Xylaria sp. MSU_SB201401
ATTAAAATAGTTAAAATAAAATATAATTATCTTTTTAAAAAATTTAAAATCTTATCTTATTTTATAAGCTATTAATATATTATTAAAGCCTTAGTAATATTTTATAAAAACTGTTAACTTATTATAGCTATTAATATCTTTTAAGCTAGCCACCTTTTTAATATTAGGTTAAGCTACCCTTTTATAGGCTATAATAAACTTAATTTAATAATTTAAAAATAAAGTGGAATAAAGGCGAAAAAGACTTATAAAATTAAAAAAAAAAATAAAAAAATAACGCAATAGTTTTACAAACTATTAAAAACTTGCTAAAACTATATAAAAACCTTATAAAATAAAAGGGGGTTACTTATTTAGGGCGTTAAAGGTTAAAAAAAAAAGAAAAGCTAAAGCGCACTAAAACAGCAAGGTTATATACCCTTTAAAAAACTAGTAGAATCTTTTACCGCCTTATATACTACCTATTTAACTAAGCTAAAAAAAAGCTACTTCTATTTATAAGTTAAACCTCTTTTTTATAATTCCTTTACTTATTAAGTTATAATTACTATATAATAGGTATAAATATAAGTAGTATTAAGCTAGTTTTTCCCTTTTTTATATTTAATTAATATTATATCTTTAAAGCGTTAAACTAGCTAAATATATTTATACTCTTTTAATATAAGTACTAAATAACCTAACTAAACGCCTTAAAATATGTTATAAATAAGTAGTTTATAAACTTTTAGTAGCCTTACTATTTAACCCTACCTTTTATATTATACTTTTAAAGCGTTTATAAAGTATTATTTAATAGAAAAATCATTTGCCTATCTTTTTTTATACCTAGTAGATAATATAAATAGTAGTATTTTTAATTTATTTATTTATTTATTTGTTTTTTAGATCGTATAAGCAGTATTAGGCTAGTCTTCTCTTTTTTTACGCTTAGTTAGCGCTACGCCTTTAAGGCGTCAAACTAGCCAAATATGCTCACGCTCCCCCAATATAAATACTAAATAACCTAACTGAACGCCCTAAAGTGTGCTGTAGATGTGCCCTGGGTGGTAGTGGTACATCGTGGTGTTTGGGGCATAACCGCCAACGCTTAGCGGAACGTCGTCGTTTTTCCAGTGCAATATAATTTATTCTACTTCATACCGCTGAACTACCCTGGTTCACTTCCCAGTAGCGGTTACAATGCAACGCTCTCCCCTCTCGCATGCGTTTCTAATTGGTGAATGACATCACTCGTAACCGTCTCCAAAAAGCTTGAGGTCGCGCAGTGCCAGCTTCATTGGGGAGACTGTGGCATGGTGTAGAAGCGAGGTAAATGGTAGGATACCTGGCTATTGCGCTTTGGGGTAACTAGTACGGTAGACCCTTACGAACTTGTGGCGGTAGGATCTAAGCAACAGGAATTAATAAGCTTAGCAGAGCAGCTGCCTAAAGTGTTGGCAATATAATGCACGGCACCTAGCACGTAACAAAAGAATAGCCGATTATACGTGTTTCTAGACATAGTTCTATTTCAAGCACATCTCGATTACGTTCAGGTACTTGAATGTCGGAAGTACAAATCAGGTAGGCTTTTCGAGACTCAGCGTTCGTATAATGTGTCTGTCGCATCTCTATCTATGCAAAGGCTAGATCTTTCGTTATAATAAAAATGAAAATATGATTAAAGAAATGAAAATTGAACGGAGAAAATATGGTTTCCTAGACCTTGTACGTGAATAACCCGCCTGTGCGGTATGGTGAGTATGGTGACACTCGAATTCAAACTGGCTTTTGTCTCGTCCTATGTGACGGGTGTAGGAGTACGGTTCCATTGCATTTGCGCTGCCAATGGACGATTTTGAAGCTGCGTTTGTGCGCTCGCCTTTTCAATAGAGTTCACATTGCTAACATATCTCCGAAACAAGACTGAGGATCGACTTTGCTTTCTGCAGAAGATCCTGAGATGAGTTGGCCAACATGTTTATTAACTTATCATTACATCCCGTTCAGACCCTACCCATGACTTCATCATTATAGTCACTCAGTCGACGACCTATATCTTTTTTATATTCAGAAACTAAGGGAGTCCTTCTGGGAACCCAAACGATTAATTTCTCATTTGATGTGGAATGTGGACGAACTGGTCTTGTAGGCAAATAATGGGAAGCACTCTCACGCCTGAACGACGCTATGCCGACCTCCTAATCGCATTCGCCGGTTTTCTAATTGCGTTCTTCGTAATCCCTGAGTGGAGAGTCATCCACTTTGCATTTCACAGACCCTATTCAACGCCCCTTACTCAAAATTCTTTCTATCATCAGCATCAAGCAACACTACGTAACTCTTCCTCACCGGAAGACGGTGTCAACCTGCTTTTGCGGCTCTTGTGGGGAAACCACCACTAAAAGGGCGTATAAATATATTCAGAAAAGTTGCTAAACTCAAGTCTTCCCTACTAACACTAATGATTGGGTCTAACTCAATCTACTGTTGGAAATGGGTCTCTATTCCGAGATGATACAGATGATTATGCAATATTTCTCCCGGGCAACGGAGTCAAGTACGCATGGTCTGATGAATGATAACAAGAGGCCACGATTCTGTCTAAGAGAAGTTCCGTGTTGACAGACATAGCCACCCGAACAAAGTTCTTAGGGAGGTGTGGAGTAGTCTCATAGGAAGTTAGGCTAGTGTCAATAGCGATAATAATCAATTAAGGTTAATTTTGATGATTTGAAGCGTAAGTTATTATATACTTACATAGTTATCTTGGGAGATCCCGTATTTATATGGGATCTCCAGGGGCAAGGCTATACCGGCCCGGATCCACTTATCCGTGACAAAAGTCTACCTTCCTTTAATTATAACGGGCTCCTCCGCTAAGGCGCGCCGGCTGATGTCGCCTCTATAGTACGGTGTTGCCAAAAGATCGCAGATGTGGGCCACCAGTCAGCCTTGTGGATGTATCTGTCGCTGCGCCCTTATTCGGCAGTATATGATTATTCAACATCCGGTTCCAATAACGAGGATGCCAAGATAGGTTCTGAAGCTCGTATCAAGTATAACGCCTCCATATTTGGTACTCACATCGATCAACATCTTGTTGACTTAACTTGGCTCCGCAGGAACCTGCTAGGTAGGTAGATTGCAAGGACTATTAGCACAGAACTAATAGCAACTCGATACAAGCCACCTATGGAAAGAAACGATGACGCTTCAGCAGTAATTGACATGGCTTATGGTCCAGCTGACCCGGGCACTTCACAGACGTCGATAAACTTCACAAGTCCAGCTCTGCAGAAATTATGGGACAGCCTGGCATATATTTATCTATTATCTACTCTATATGAAAATTGATCGTACTGAATTTTCTACGGAGATCCGTAGTAAGGTGTACGGCTCTTTTAGCGTTTTCGATCTTTACTTTCCATTGCTCGTTGGTTTTCTCAACACTTTGATTTTGTACCTGCGGGAACTGGCATCGAGGTACCTGTGCGAGAAAGAGGGGTATAGTCAATACGGGCATCTGGAATGGACTTTAAACGAAACCTTGGAGCTTCAGCGTCTAGCATATGATGAAGTGGGAAGCGGCACCTCATTATAATGCCTTTATCAAATCCCGCATACGAAAGCGAATGAGCTTCTTACCTGTCTGTTTATTACGAACCCAGCCTATGCACGTCTTGACGGAGCATACAAAGCTATAGGGATGGGGAAATCTCACAATCTTACTTCGTGTCATAATAGCGGCTCTTTCGCCATTCTAGACTTTCGTTAGATACATCAATTTCACCGACCAGTGAGACTGTAGACACTGTGACCGCTCCACATGCCGTGATCGACGACACATTAAGGCGATCAGTAGCTGCACCGTCCACCATTATTGATCATGCGGGAAGCACAAACAGGCAACCGCAGCGCCGCTACTAAACGAATAACAAGTACTATGGCGGAGATGTCAAGAGACCTCACAAGTATGCAGTTGACCCTATACTACACGTCGTTCCCTGCACGGGTAGGCGGGTCAATACTAAGGCAACCAGCCTAGTTGACCCGTGGGTGTAGATGACGCGGGCTGTCCCGCAGCTGTGCTCATTTGGTTCCTAACGCAGAGTCGTTTACTCATATTGCCATATACCAAAATACGAAGAGGTAGGAGATAGGCCTCGGTTACCACCAAAGCCCATTCCGGCCAGCCTCATACCTATAGAAATGAAATTCTCTGACTCGGGCTATGTTTGCACATATTAGCGGATATTGGATATTAGGACTACCAACATATTGGTATGTCATGCACCTAGTTTGAGCTTCATTCCCAGTAACCTGTCTAGAATAATAGTATTAAGGGCTTTAGCAGCTATAATAGACTATAAAGTCTAGAGAGAGTTAATTTAAAGTTCCGAGCTGAACGATCATGATGCCGATGAATAGATGTCATAGTCCTGCTCTAAAATGTTCCAACTTGCCAAGTCTGATACGTTTTCCAACCGACTGCAGGTGGCCTGTCATGAGGAATGAAAGGAGATGCGATCTCTTTTCACTACAGATCTTATGAATTCCGATGACATATACGTAATTATCCCGCCGGATCCGAAATCTTATTAATATGGTCTTCAGACATCAATTAAACTCCCAAAATTCGAGGAGCAAATTATCTAGATAACCTTTGTCTGGCCTAACACGACTATGATACTTATCCACATACTGATTTTCCTGGGTAGCAGAATAACGTCATTCAATGCCCAAGGTCTAGCTAAGAGCTATAATAAGGGTTAATTATGACCTAGAACAGCTGAAGTAAAGCTTCTACGGTCACGGTGCCGGCGCGCCGCCTTCCATCTGAGTGATTGTTCCAATAATGTGTCGGAGTGCAACCGTCAAAAATGCATGTTGGCTGCCCCAGGTTAAAAGCCACATTTTGCCACCTTCTGCTTATGGCATAGTGCTACTGTTCGGCATGCGTCTATGTCCGCCTTTTTGAAGATGATGTCAGCCAAAACTAAGCGCCACGATGATTTACACGTGGTTGACTGGGCTGAGCTATTATTACCGTTTTACACTCTCCCACTCGGCAACCGAATCAACCTGAATTAGGCTGGATCGGGGGTGGGTGTGTCTGTGCGTGTGTGCGTGCGCGCGCATGTGTGTATGGAGGGCCACGCTGCTGCTTCTTTCGGCGATTCAAATTCGATTCAACTGATGTGATTGGACATAAGACGAACCTTGTTTCAATCTGACCTGCAACTGTTGAGGCTTGTTGGAGTCCGAATGCTAATTTGCCCACAAATCAGTCGGGACATCGTATCGCTATTCCCATCCACGTACCTTACACGGACTGCCCCGGGCAAACAGGTGCGAGGTGACTCACCTCAATGCTGTTCTTCAGTGCTAAATATCATCGTCCTACACCTGGAATTAAACGGCCGTGGTTCACGATGAATCATATTGGGTTTTGTCAAATGCTGATATATGGAGTGCCGACCTAATTAACCCATCGAAGTGATCGGCTGAAGCAGGGACAAAGCTGCGGCAACGTGAATGTTGTGTAACACCGAAAAATCTGCAAGGTTGATCTCTTGAACCAGTCGGAGCTACCCATCCTATGAGCGCGAGTCGGGCGTCGCCTTCGGAGAGGTCAGTGATCCAGAAAGATCGACGATGTCTAGACCAGTGAGATGATGTTAGATATAGTCTGTGCAATGCAGATAGCTCACCGAAATTGCAGACGGACAGCATATTCCCTAACAGATGGGCGTCGCTTTTGATAGCCAGATGTCACTGGGACCAATACAAGTCGAGGAAGCCGCGGTGCGATTCCTTAAACTGCTAGCAGGCAGCTGGGCGAGAAACAAAGTGGCCACCAGTCCTTCAGTATGAGGTGGCCATTATACGCTGACGAGGAGTGCCTAACGATATGCATCCCGCGCCGTCCTTAGCAGAGTCGTTCCCCAAAAGTACTAAGACGGATGATAGATCTCAACATGTTTACGAGACTCCCTAGCAGCTTTGCCTGGCACACGCTGCACATAGTGGACAGTGTATGCACGCCACCCGAGTTTAGACCCAGGTCTCGTCTCTTCCCTGTTAATAATGTATATATATATCCTGACGTTGCTCCTATGGAGCGCCATCCACTTGCTCATTTCCTGTGATCTCCTTATCAAGCTCTTCTTATTTAGTCTACCATTTCAG
Source organism: Xylaria sp. MSU_SB201401 (assembly GCA_002288965.1). Lineage (NCBI taxonomy): Eukaryota > Fungi > Ascomycota > Sordariomycetes > Xylariales > Xylariaceae > Xylaria > Xylaria sp. MSU_SB201401. Next base: position 6,175 of record NPFG01000794.1, read on the forward strand.
CGGGTCTATGGTAGCCCCTCGGGATTAACCTTCTATCATCTTTCTAGTCAGAACCACTTAGCCCTACCCGTTTCTCAACCCGATAAGTTCTTCGTTGATCAACTCAGGCTAGTATTGGGAGTTTTCACTACCAATAAAATGTCTCCATCAATCACGTGCGTGGCACCCCATTGCACTTTATTACACAAAATCCCTTGTATAATATGCTCGTGTCTCTCCTACTACAGAGTTCATCATAGGAAGGTGAAGCACCTGGACTAAGGCATGCAGGTACTTCTAGCAGCTCAGGACATGCGCTATGGAGTGCAGCATCTACTGCTGGCTCCTCGATGGCACCTCGGTATATATATAATGACTCTTTAGCCACGCCTTCCGCACCAAATGGCGATGTGCTCTTGAAGAAATCTAAAAAGCAGTCGGACCAAAAAGACAAGAAACGACAACAAGAAGACCTCTATGGCGTTGGAGCACAATTCAACTCTCAAAGGTTAGCTTGGCATGTCACTCATCAACCGCTTCACAGACATATTACATGTTAGGGTTAATCTAACCGTCTCACATAGTGCTTGATAAACTTTTCTATCTTTTCGCATGATCAATAGTACTGTAGTCGCCAGTTTGAGACATATTTATATAGGAATAGGTTTATCACGTTGATGCGACTTAGGAATCTACCTCTTTATTTTGCGTTATGTGTACACAGCCTCTTGTGTGCTGCCGTGTCGTAAGAGGAGGAGCCATACAATGTTACCACAGCCACACTTAAGACCCGCGGTGGCCCGGGCGGATGCCGGAGCGGAGGGGCAGCTGACTGTTTGGAATAGGACATAGACAGAGACTCAATCACCTAACGCTGTATAGAGTCTACTACTTCGAAGCTTGGTGAAGAACTACTAGCGGTACATATATCACGAGATAAGGATTAAGGATTGATTGAGTAAGCGTACGCTAAAGAGAGGGAATTTACCTCTTTTATTTTAACTTTATTTCTATTTTATCTCAAGTATTCTATCAATTATGCTTCCTTTGCGTTGAGGTTTCCGTCTTTAGTCCCCAGGGAAAGTGACGTCTAACCATTGAGGATCAGCGACTCTGGCAAAACAAGAGGCGACGCCAGAATGCAATCAGGGACCGGGCAAGAAACATGAGTCGATTTAGTGACCTCCCTTCAGATGTAGTGCGATGGCAGAATCGTGTGTCAGAGTTACTGAAGACGCATCCAGTGGCCGCCGGTAACCAAATGCCTGTCCAGGTACGGGTGTTTCATGCGGTCCCCTTTGGGCGGCCAATCATATGTCATAGAGCAGCCTCTTTAGGCAGCCAATCATATATCATGCAGTTCCTTTTACGCAGTGTCATGCGGTCTTCTTTAGGCAACCAATCATATCTTATGCACGAGCTCGATTTCCAACAGCCGCAGGGATAACTCCAAGGGTCAGTGAAAAGGGTGCGTGCCTATGCAGCCTCTTCCAGATGGGGAAATTGGGGGAGCAGATATAGCCCTAACAATCGTCATAGTTGGTGTAAGTGTATTGCCCCGAGTAGTGAGATCCACCGCCGATGCATCTGAGCCGAAACGTGGCACATACCGCTATTTCCAGCTTCAGTGGACACCAGGGGGGGGAGGTGGAGGAGTACTGCGAAAATCACGTAGCCAATTACAGTTTCGCTTGGCGGGCGCCTGGAATGCTACCTTTCGCCATCTCATCTTTCCGCCATGGATTCGACATAGTGTTGACCTGCGGTCAGGCAACATAGAATTAGACATACCTCCAATATCCCATTCACTCAGCAAGCAAGTGTCTATGACTAGTTGAATTTATCTATTACGGCTCCCCAAGTAGATCCTCGGTAGGCGGGTTGGATGCATGTCTTGGCAGCGTGCTGGGACGGTCAGCTAGGATGGTTAGTAGATGCTCCTAAGAGACTTATGGGGGGTATCTGAGGAGCCTGATGACCATGCCATCGCGGTCCGGATCGAAAAACATATGCAGATAAAATGTAGCCCAATTAGAGAGCACCTGACTAGCATTCGCCCAAAACGTCGCGAACTGTGAGGGTGTCCAAGCGGACTCGGCTTATCCACCGGCTCCCACCCCTTCTCTCTTGCCAGTATTACATTTGTATCCGTATATATATTTCTACATTCTCGCTGGAAATTATCCAACTTCCTTCCATTAGAATTATCCTCATCAACGTTTTGCTACAATAAATAATCAATTTCTTCCCCAAAGTATCCACTTCTTTAAAGACCCCTTATCTCTCGATTCAGTCTGCAAGAACCCATATAATCATTTTATACCTGTATCATAATCTACTATCATACCACGCCATGCCGCCTTCAACTACGTATGTCTATCTTGTTATTCTCTTATGCTTCTCTACTCTTTGCCAGAAACAAGCAGGAGTCTTTAGAAAACTAATAACACTATTGATAGTTCCGGGCCTCACATGTGGAGTGTTGCCGCCACCGTCGGGTCCTCAGGACCGTCTACCTCATCTTCCGGCCACAATAACAGTGTCTCCTCCAAGAAATCTAAGAAGAAGCGAAGCAGGAAGAATGGAAAAGACGACAAGAAGAGGCAGCAGGAAGTCCTGCTCGGTATTGGTGCACAATTCGACTATCAGAGGTATGTCTAGTGCCAGAAAGTTCCGTGCTGTATTATAGCCCAGCCTAACATCATATTTACATAGAACTTAATCAAGAATATATCTTGTGAAGATCATTGTGGCTAAGGGCCTACGATAATTATATCGTAGGACACATCTGTCTACAGCAGTAACTTCTTATAAATCGGTTATGCCGGTGTGAAATATAGCTGGTAATCTTCTTTCACGTTCTTATGTGGTGACTGGTTCCTGAATTACAATAAAACTCCGTGCTTCCACACCCAAGCAGGCGTCGAATGATGGGCTGAAAGGCTATGTGAATTTGAAACCGCAGAAGGATGCCGCGATGTTGAAAAGAAGTTATGATGTTCGTGTAATTATCACCCATAAACTCAGTTGGTGCTTGCCATTGTTGATTGTAAAAGATTCTAATGACAATTTCATATGGACAACTGGCTCCCAGGTGACTCCCAGCTGGTTAGGGTACGTACTTCACTACATACCACCAGCCAACCCCTCTAGCCTCTGTAGCCTTCGCAGCCCTCACGCAACCCTTTGTGGTACAAAACTTTGCCACTAACCGAAAATGGAAAGCGCGAATAGCCCACCTTTAGGTGGTCTGCACCGCACCCTGCTTGAAACCAAGGGGGCCAAACGTCTTATACATTCGCTCTTGTCGCAATTCCCATTGCTTAACGCTTGCGCGATTCCTGCTTCCTTTGTATCTGTACTTCTGCGGATAACGTGAGCTGCAACATCAGATGCCCGGAACTAGGTAAGTGCAACGATCCAAGTATGCAAATAAATTCAAGGTGTTGGCCGCTTGGACGCAAGCCTGCGGCACTTGTCAAGATCCCTGCTAGCGGCACCCTTGGCCCGACACCTAGGTCCAGAGCCACGAGCTCGGAAACCAAGCGGAGTAAGATCGTGTAGGAGCCCAATAAAATAGGATTTCTAGGCAATGCTCGAGACTTGAAAGTACGGACGATAAAAGAATTGCATATTTAGAGAGAACCGGATTCAAGCTCGCTAGGAATGGCCTTGGGTTCTTTTTTTTTTTTTTTTCCAATCTTTCTTCCTCCCCTTTTCCCCTTTTTCAAGGAAAACATTGAAAAGGGTTAGGGTAATGGTTGAGTTTGAGCGATAAAGTGCATCTTACCAAATTCCAGCCATTCTATCACTCCCCAGGGTGGAGAGGTTCCATACGGGAGTGCCCCGAGCCAAGGCAGCGGATCTCGGGAAGGATGGCCAGCTGGGTGGATTCTCGGATCCCCCGCAGCTACCCAAGTACCTACCTCCTAGTACGCCAGCGACGTTGAGTCTTGGGCTTGTTGTGAAAAAGACATGTACTTTGGAATACAATGAGAGCTCGATTTCAGCCAGCAACCTCGGATAACCTGAGAAATCCAAGGTGTGTTGGTGACGCATCGTGAGTGTTGGCGATGCATCATGGGCTCGTCGAACTTAGCTCCATCGATGTACTTCATGCAATCGAAGGCGCCTCGCTGCACGAAACAAAACTCAGGCGACTAGGGACTAGGTAACGAGAATGGCTACCTGCAAGCCGGGGGTGTTCATAGTTGAGCCCTATTTAATCAATAAAAAAATGGGCTGCATGGATACTCTACAATAGGTTGTGCCGTGTACGTGTGTGTTTACTATGTGCGTACTATGTACTATTAGAAGAAATAATGGCGCAAGCGTTGTGTGAACCAACAAAGGCTTATCAGAATACTGGAAGCCAGTCATGCGTCATGCCAATCTTTGCTGTTCGGTGAGCAGCCAATTTTGGAGTCTTGGCGACCGGGTACGTCTAGTTGGGCTTACTTCCACCTTGGAGCTAGAAATACTAGTTGGTAGATTTCAACAAACTAAATGATTGAATCGTAGCTTGCTTGTACGCTACTATTACATTGATACACATACTAGATTTCTTAATGAATTTTGGTATTATCATTTGATGTAACTCCCCTTTTTAGGTAATTAAGCAAGTGTGATATCGTTATCTCATATTTGCCTTTGTCTCAGCCAATGGGAGATTCAAGATTCAGATGGTGTCTGACACGCCGTCTCAAACACCTCGCCCATGATATCCGGGGGCCTGGTGCCTCCAAAGATAGATGGGTGTAAAAAACGGTGATGTGGCGTCTTTGGTCAGGTCTGGCTTATAGTAAAAATCCCCGGCCGGGTACTTACAACCCCACCCCTGTCCCCTCAAAGCTCTTGAGCTGTGATTATTATTTTGAGGCTGCCAGGGTACCAGATAGCTATCTGCGTATCTCTCCTTCCTTCTCTCTCTCTCTCTCTGTGTGCGTGCGCGTGCGTGCGTGTGTGGCATATCCCGTACATACAACTCAATGAGTAGTACTGTACCAGATGTAGGTTCTGCAGTGTGGTGCGGCGGCAGGTATCTTCTCTGCTAGCTGCGGTACCCGGCGACCCTGGCATATTCGAATCACCATCCCTGCCCGGGCGGTATTCCATGTTTCCTGCCCCTGTCCACTACAACGCCGGAACAGGGTACATCCCTCCCCTCCCCTGGTCCTGGTGCTGTTGGTCTACCGTTGTCGATGGGGTTGGGAGGCTATAATATAGACGTACTACTAGAGAGCTATGATGCTGACATGCCATAGGGCAGTGGGAACCGCAAAAAGTACAGCTTCAAATCTAGTAGCTATCAACTACCTAGGTACTTAGTTTTATTCCCGCGCGGATACGAAAAACAGCGGTAAGGCGCTTTGGTTCGCTACTGACATCTCGACATTTGCCCCTTCTTACTGTAGAATTCAGCCTTGTGTGGGTGCTGAGTTCAATAGGCGTCGAATGCTAGACACACACCACCTGTAGGGTGGGCCTATCTACTTCAGCTGGTAGCAGTGCTCCACCTGCACACCTACATGAAGCCTTGGCAGGAATGATTTTCTTCCTCTTGCCCTGACGTCGTGGGTTGAATCTGACCCAGAATGACAGGCACATCGGCGTGAATTAGTGCACTTTAAACAAGCTAAGCTATCTATATTTAAAAGACTTGTGTCACAAGACAGATCAACCGGGTGGCAGCCTAGGGCCCAGTGATGAGTTTTATTTGATTATCTGGTTTTCTTATATGTTATTTTGTCGCGTCAAAGCTTAGAGTACCATGCATGACCCTTTAGCGCAATACACCCCTTAGCGCAACACTAAAAACAATAGGTCCTATATATATTACTCTTTTTTAACCCCTTTATAAATAATTAACTAATAGCTTACTTAATTAGCAAAATATATTCATATATAGCTAAATAGCTAATTAATTAAGGTATTTATTTGGTATTTATATTTGATAACCAGATCTTATAAGAAGATAATAGGGAATATAATTAAAATTAGCTAATTTAGCGTCTTTATTTTTAATGCCTTTATTTTTAATAACTTTACGATTATTTTCTTTAACGTTTTTAGCTTTATTTTTAGCAGTTTTTTTAATAATATTAAAGATTTTTATAGTTATTATAAACTTATAATTTGAGTTAAAGACTTTTTAGTACTTTTTTAGGCATATATGTTTAATTTTTACCTTAAGGGCTTTATTTTTTAGTCTTTTATAAAAATATTATAAGTTTGTTTTTTAAAGGCTATAATAGCTTTAGAAAACTTTAATAAAGTTATAAGAGATTTATTTTACTAACGTTTTATATTTTTGCGCTGTTTTTAGT
>NPFG01000795.1:0-12450 GCA_002288965.1 Xylaria sp. MSU_SB201401
ATTAATATTTAAATAAATAATATTACTTTTAATATTTATATAATCATTTATTTATATTTTATTATATAATTATTTAATAAATTTATTAATATTAATATTAATTATAAATTAATAAATTATATTATTAAATTTATAATTTAATAAAGAATTTAAATATATAAGTTTAATGAAAATTGTGTATAAGTAAAGAAGATGAACATTAAAAGAAGAGGAGTCCCACAGAGTAATATAGCTAAAGGCTATATATGCTTTTATAAGTGGTTATGTGACCTAAGGTCACATGACCCATGGTACGTACCCCGGGGGGCATGTACCTAACTGTAGAAAGGTAGTGCACTGTAGGGCATACGGTAGCAGGGCTATAGAAGGTCTTACAGGGGGCACAGACTAGCTACAGCGGAAGGTAACGGATCTCAACAGTACTGGAAGCAAAGACTATAGCGGGTAGGTCGCTATAGGGCAAGGGGTAGCAGTGGCAGTCAAAAGATTAAGTTGCTTAATTATTAGGTAGCTAAATAAAGGGAAATTCCAGTGGCTATATAGCTAGAGGGATAGTAGATTTTAGTGCTAATAGCACTAAGTCTATACTATAGTTACTAGCTAAATATAAAGGAGATTGACCTGGTTAGGCCCTAGTTGGTGGGATTTATAGCTACCTAAAATAGTAGATTGTTTAGTGCTTAGGTTAGTAGGTCGGTTTAGTATAACTAAACCCCACAGGGGCTGCCCAGGGCCTATACACACCTTCCGGGAGACCTCCTATAGGCTTTATAAGACTTACTAACTCTACTGGGTTATCTATTAACGCAATCACCGAAATTACTAACTAACCCTACCGGTAGTGCCAACCTTTAGCACCACTGGTGACCCCGATAGGCTTTGCTTAGCGCTATAAAGCCCTGTACTTACTCTGCTAAGGCTTTATACACACTATATGGCTGCTGTAGGTAAGCCTAGAATAGACCTTATAGCTAAATAGGTTAGGTGGCTAGTTAGTAAGGCTGTAGTGGCTGAAGTGGCTATTATAGCCGTGTAGCTAGTATGTGCTGTAGGGCAGCATCCGACTATTGCCAGCTGATTTTAACACGCCTTTTTAATAAGGGTGCTGCCTAATAAGCCCTAGCATCTACTAAAACTTTAGCTGTTTAGTAGACTCTAGGGGCTTAGTTAGGCCGTTAGCAGCCATATCTTTAGTGGAGATATAGCGTATATCAATATCTTTAGCGCATTAGGCTTCTCTAATATATATAAACTTTACTAGGGTATGCTTTATACGCTGGTAGTGTTTAAGGTCTTTAATAGTCGCTATAGCACCAGTATTATTGCTATATAGTGCTATAGCCCTTGGAATAGGCTGTTGAATTTTAGTATAAAGACCTTGTAGCTACTAAGCCTCTTTGACAGCTTTAGTTAGTGCTATATATTTAGCTTTTAGGGTAAAGAGTGCCACTGTATTAGCCCTTTTAGCCTTCTAACTTATAATGGTATTAGCTACTATAGTGGTATAGCCCTAGGTAGACTTAGTGGTTTTAGGGCACCTAGCAAAATCGCTATCGCTATATACTATGGGCGGGTAACTTAAAGAGTTATTTAGTGTGTTGTATAAGGGCTATTAATTCCCTATAGTAGAGTAGCAAATAGTGAGGTTAGTAGTGCTTTTTAAGTATTTAAATAGTCTTATAGCGGTAAAGAGGTGTAGTTTACAAGGGGTTTACATGTGGGTGGCTAGCTATTGATAGCTAAAAGCTATATTAGGTCTAGTTATCTATATTAAGTAGTTAGCAGTGTTTATAACTACTAAATAGTAGTGCTTGTCTGCTAGACTTAAGGGAGTTCTAGCGTTTTTAGCCCTTATAATATTAGGCTGTAGCAGTACTTTAGTGGACTTAATGTCCTCTAAATTTAGTTTAATTAGCACTTACTTGATATATTATAGCTGGCTAAAGTAAAGCCTGCGGTTGGCTTTATCCCGCTGTATTTTAGCACCTAAGAACTACTGGGCAGGGCCTCAGTCCTCTATAGGGTATATGCTGTTGATCTTTTGCTTTAGTTACTTAATATAGGCCTTGCTAGGTTTTAAAATTAGGTAGTTGTTAATGTAAGCTATTATAAAGTGCTTTGTAAGCCTATTGTAATATACTAAAGAGTTACTAACTAAAGGCCTAAACCCTAGACTATTTAGTAGTTTAGTGAGCTTTTTTTACCACTGTCTTGGGGCTTACTTTAAGCCGTATAGGGCTTTTAGTAGTAGTAGGACCTGCTAAGTTCTAGGCTTATAACCGTTTTTAGTGGCTAGCTATAATAGTTCTAGGTCAGCTAATAGCGCTGTAAGGCCTTTTAGTAGCCTGTTGTAGATTGTTTTAGGGAGGTCTCTGTTAAAAAAAGCCCTTATAAAATCTACTAACTCTACCTCCTAGTTATTAATAGTGGTTAAAGCCAATAGTAAACGCTAGGTTGGGGGTATAGTTATAGCGGTAAAGGTCTCTAAAAAGTTAGTGCCAGGGGTTTATTTAAAGCCCTTAACTATTAACCTGGCTTTAAACTTAGCAATCTGCCCTAAGGCGTCTAGCTTGCGTTTTAACACCTATCTATTACTAATAGCACGTTTATTTAAGCCTAAAGCTTTAATAAACCGTAGTGCCCCTGACTGTAATAGCTGTTTGAGTTCAGCCCTAGCGGCCACTAGCTAGTTCTCTCGGTCAAGGGTCTTTAGCGCTGAAGTTAGCCTTTTAAGCTCTTTTAAAGCCGCTGTAGTGGTATAGACAATGCTTTGTACTACTGTATTTACAGCGGTTAAGTTAATGTCCATAGGGTTAAGCGGGGGCTTGATCCTTTTATTTATTACGCTATATTTTTCTCTTTTAGTAGGTGCTATAGGGGGCAGTTCTACTATTATAAAGGGTCTAGCGATCTGTTTAGTAGGCTGAATAGCGGTCTGATTGGTGGTTTGATTAGTGCTTATCCCCTGTAAACCTTTTAGAATAGTGGTTAAGTCGCCTTCTGCAGTAGCTTTTATAAGGGGATTGTTAACGCCTGCACTAGGGGTAGTGCTAGGGGGCGTATGGCACTAGAACGGGTTGTTAGCAGTTAACTCCTTATTATCTAAGTTCTTTAGGCGGTCTAGAACGCCTTCTAAGCCGCTATAATCTTTAGTAGTCTTAGGGGACAACTTAGGGGGTGAGTTAATGGTGCTAGCAGTAGTAGGGTTGCTAAAGATAGGTGGCTGAAGGGCTAGAATAGCTAATTCCAGGAGCTTTATAGTGGCCGTCTGCTGGATAGCATGCTTTTTAGGTATATAAACCAGGTAGGTCTTAGTGCTTAGGGTTGCTATAATATGTCCTAGTTTAGCCCTTTCTACTAACTTATAAGCTTTAACCCTTTATTTATATGGTATAATGACTAGATACTTAGAGCTTATAACCTTATAGTACTTTAGCGAGGGTATATAAGGTGCTATAGCGGGTTTTAGCTTATCCCGTAGTAGCTAATAAGGGGTTAGATCCTTATTAATGACTGCTATACAGTTTACTAAGTTTACTATAGGTGCTATAGCATAGCACTAAAGGTATAGCAGTAGGCTAAAGGCCTGTAAGGTAGTCTATAGGCGGTCGAGGATTACCCTGATAGAATATTCTACTAAGCTATTCTGTTTGTGTGTATAAGGGCTAAAGGTGCTAAAACCAATACCTTTAGCACCTAATTAGTCCCCTGTAAGGCTGTTATTAACTTTAGTACCAGAGTCAAAATGAAAGTGCGCTGGATAGTGGTTGTAGCAGTTATTAAACCCCTTAAAATACCCCTTTATAGCAGAGTGTATAATAGGTGCTGACTTGTCCTTTAGCAGGTGAACCTATCTGTAGCAAGTCTTTTAGTCTACTAAGATTAGTGAGTAGGGCGTTTAGAAGTGTGGTAAGGGCTTAATAGTTACTAAATCACCTACTATAACTGTTAAAGCAACCGCTGGGTTAGCTACAAAGGGGTGACTATTTGTTTAACAGTTTTACTTATAGCGTATTTAGCGCAGAAAAAGTCTTGGTTACTAATTAAGTTAAACTTTGGGGAGTTTGATAATGATTTTAGCAGTCTTCTTTAAAAGGGGTAGGCTTATATGGCTTAGCCGACAGTATTATAGCATTACTAATTTTAAAAGCCTAGAAGGTTTGGCTTTAAGGGAGGTATCCAAAGATAGCCTACTTAGATAAGGGCTATTAAGCTAAGCCTTACTATTTATAGCTTTAAGGTCTATTAATTTATCCCTTATAGTGATGACTGTCTTGCTATTAAAACTAGAAAGGGGGGTGTGAGTCCCTTGTAGCGCTTGAAGTAGTAGTCTAGATCTTTTAATAGTATGGCTATTAGCGCTTTGGTTAGAGGTTTGAGGCGTCTCTTTTAAGGAGAGATAGAACCCTAACTGCTGGAAGTTTAGCGTGGCTAGGGCTTTATCTTTGCTATTAAATAGTATAAGTCTTTTAAAGGATCCTCTAGAGAGGTAATATAATGCCCTTAAAATAATATTTATATTGAATTTTGGGATAAATAGCACCTTTTTTAGGATAAGGGTGCTATATTTTTAACTAGAATAGTAAACTTTTAGCTTGATAGTGCTTGAACCGCAAGGTGTTAAGGAGCTTTTAGCGGTAATTATAGGGGCTATAGTCTTTGTAAAAGCATTATAACTACTAAACTAGCTGAGATTGTTATAGATATAATAGGTGCTGCTGGTATTATATAGCTAAAGGGCCTAAGCTGCTAGTTTAGCTGCTATGCTATTAACTAATTGCGACAAATTAAGAAGCAGTTTAGCGGGCTGAGTAGTAATTATATTAGCGGTCTACTAGGGTGGATTATATTAGACTTGGAAGGTGGACTAGGTACTAGTATTACTACTATTAGTAGGTGTTTTAGTGGTGTTATTAGGTGGTTTGTGGCTATTTTGTCCTTTATAGCTACTATACCGCCTTTTAAAGTTACCCCTAGAGGGTGTTAAGGGCTGGTTTATAGCGTGATTAGCGCCCTAGGTAGGGGGCTTATCAGACTATTGGGTAAGCTTTTAGTAGTTCTGTTTATTTTATAAGGCATTTACTATAAGGGTTTTTACTAGAAGTATAATAGGTATAGCGCTAAAATTAGTGCTATAAGATGCCTTAAAGGTTTTAAGAGTCTGGCATATTTGGTTGGTTTAAGATGCATAGTCCTTTTTAAAAGCCCTAAGATAATTGTTATAGCAGTCGATAAGCTTAATTTTAGCACCCTTTTTAGCTAATTTAGCTACTATAGCGTTAAATTTAGTGTTAAAGGTGCTAAGATTAGTGCCTATAGTGTACTTTAGGCTGTAAAAGACCTGGATTAGGCAGTCCCTTTTAAGCTTATTATTGGGCTTATATAAGGTAGTTAGCATTTAAAAGGCTGTTATAAGGTTGTTGTAGTGGCTAATATTGCCCTGTGGGATTAGCTTATAGCTGTCTTGTAGTAGGAGTAGTATTATAGCCTGGTTAAGGTTGTTATAGGCTTTAAGTATAGAGGGGTCTTTAGTAAAAGTAGGTAGGCTGATAGCTTTAAACAAGATGTTTAGGCCTTATAATTAGAGGTTATAGTTGTTTTACCTTTGTAACTACTGGTTAATAGCAAAGGTGTTGATCTTTTTAGCTATTTTATGCCTAACTTGCCTTTAAAGGATAGTTGGGTTAGTAAAGGAAGCTATTAGTTTAATAGATTGTTTAGCAGACTAGCTAGTGCTAGCTATAGCTGGTGTAGTAGGCGTAGTAGTAAAAAGGGTAGCCAAGAGTTGAGTGCTAAGGGTGGCAACAGCGTTTATTAGGTTGGTTATAGCGGTTTGTAGGTCTTGAGTGGTGTGCTGAAGACCTTAAAGGCTGCTATTAACGTTGGTAAACTGGTTGTTAAAGTGCTGAAATTGCTTGCTATAGTTGCCGATAAATATATTAACGGTCTTAATTAGGGCTCTGATAATTCTTTTAGTGAGGTTGTTAGGGTCTAAGTTAGGGCGTTTTATAGTAGGTAAAAGAAAGTGTTAGCGATATGCTTAGTTAATAAGACAGGGGGTAAAAGAGGGCTAAATTAGGGGTTTAACGCCCTAATTAGTGCTAAAAGATGAGTGCTGGGAAGGCTACGAAGTGCCTGGCGTCGGAGGTAGGTAGGGGGGTAAAGGCCACTGGTCTTGCTGAAAAACAGCGCTGGAGAAACACCGGCAGTGAGAATGCCGGGCTTATAATCTGTAGAAAGGTAGTGTACTGTAGGGCATATAGTAGTAGGGCTATAGAAGGTCTTACAGGGGGCATAGACTAGTTATAGCGGAAGGTAACGGATCTCAACAGTACTGGAAGCAAAGACTATAGCGGGTAGGTTGCTATAGGGCAAGGGGTAGCAGTGGCAGTCAAAGGATTAAGTTGCTTAATTATTAGGTAGCTAAATAAAGGGAAATTCCAGTGGCTATATAGCTAGAGGGATAGTAGATTTTAGTGCTAATAGTACTAAGTCTATATTATAGTTACTAGCTAAATATAGAGGAGATTGACCTGGTTAGGCCCTAGTTGGTGGGATCTACAGCCATCTGAAATAGTGGATTGTTTAGTGCTTAGGTTAGTGGGTTGGTTCGGTATGACCGAACCCCACAGGGGCTGCCCAGGGCCTACACACACCTTCCGGGAGACCTCCCATAGGCTCTATAAGACCCACTAACTCCACTGGGTTATCTACTAACGCAATCACCGAAATTACTAACTAACCCTACCGGTGGTGCTGACCCTTGGCACCACTGGTGACCCCGACAGGCCTTGCTTAGCGCTATAGAGCCCTGTACTCACTCCGCTAGGGCTCTACACACACCACATGGCCGCTGTAGGTGAGCCTAGAATAGACCCTACAGCTAAATGGGTTTGGGTGGCTAGTTAGCGAGGCTGTAGTGGCTGAAGTAGCCACTATAGCCGTATGGCTAGCGTATGCTGCAGGGCAGCATCCGACTATTGCCAGCTGATTTTAACACGCCTTCTCAATGAGGGTGCTGCCTAATAAGCCCTAGTATCCGCTAAAACTTCAGCTGTTTAGTGGACTTTAGGGGCTTAGTTAGGCCGTTAGCAGCTATATCTTTAGTGGAGATATAGCGTATGTTAATATCTCTAGCGCGTTGGGCTTCCCTAGCATATATAAACTTTATTAGGGTATGCTTTGTACGCTGGTGGTGTTTAGGGTCTTTAGCAGTCGCTATAGCACCGGTATTATCGTTATACAGTGCTATAGCCCCTGGAATAGGCTGCTGAATTTTAGTATAAAGACCCTGTAGCCACTGAGCCTCCTTGACAGCTTTAGTTAGTGCTATATATTCAGCTTCCAGGGTAGAGAGTGCCACTGTGCTGGCCCTCTTAGCCTTCCAACTTATAGCGGTATTAGCTACTATAGTAGTATAGCCCCAGGTAGATTTAGCAGTCTTAGGGCACCTAGCAAAGTCGCTATCGCTATACACTATAGGCAGGCAACTCAAAGAGTCATTTAGTGTGTTGCGTAGGGGCTGTTAATCCCCTATAGCAAAGTAGCAAATAGCAAGGTCAGCGGTGCCTTTTAGGTACTTAAATAGTCCTATAGCGGCAGAGAGGTGTAGTTTACAGGGGGCTTGCATGTGGGTAGCTAGCCACTGACAGCTAAAGGCTATGTTAGGTCTAGTTATCCACATCAGGTAGTTAGCGGTGCCTACAACCACTAAATAGTAGTACTTGTCTGCTAGACTCAAGGGAGTTCCAGCGTCTTTAGCCCTTGTAACACCAGGCTGTAGCAGTACTTTAGTGGACTTGATGTCCTCTAAATTTAGCTTAATTAGCGCTTGCTTGATGTACTGTGGCTGGCTAAGATAGAGCCTGCGGTTAGCTCTATCCCGCTATATTTCGGCACCTAGGAACCACTGGGCAGGGCCTCGGTCCTCTATAGGGTATACACTGTTGATCTCCTGCTTCAGTTGCTCAATATAGGCCTTGCTAGGTCCTAAAATTAAGCAGTCGTCAACATAAGCCACTATAAAGTGCCCTGTAAGCCTATTGTAATACACTAAAGAGTCACTAACTAAGGGCCTAAACCCTAGACTATCTAGCAGTTCAGTGAGCTTTTCTTGCCACTGTCTCGGGGCTTGCTTCAGGCCGTATAGGGCCTTCAGTAGCAGTAGGACCTGCTGAGTTCCAGGCTCATAGCCGTTTTCAGTGGCTAGCTGTAGCAGTTCTGGGTCAGCTAATAGCGCTGTAAGGCCTTCCGGTAGCCTGCTGTAGATTGTTTCAGGGAGGTCTCCGTTGAGAAAAGCCCCTATAAAATCCACTAACTCTGCCTCCCAGTCGTTGATAGCGGTCAAGGCCAGCAGTAAACGCCAGGTTGGGGGTATAGTTGTAGCGGCAAAGGTCTCTGAAAAGTCAGTGCCAGGGGCTTGTTCAAAGCCCTTGACCACTAACCTGGCCTTAAACTTAGCGATCTGCCCTAGGGCGTCTAGCTTGCGTTTTAGCACCCATCTATTGCTAATAGCGCGTTTATTTAGGCCCAAAGCCTTAATAAACTGCAGTGCCCCTGACTGTAATAGCTGTTTGAGTTTAGCCCTGGCGGCCACCAGCCAGTTCTCTCGGTTAGGGGTCTTCAGCGCTGAAGTTAGCCTTCTAGGCTCTTCTAAAGCCGCTGTAGTGGCATAGACAATGCCCTGTACCACTGTATTTACAGCGGTTGAGTCAATGTCTATAGGGTCAAGCGGGGGCTCGATCCCTTCATCTACTACGCTGTATTTTTCTCTTTCAGTAGGTGCCATAGGGGGCAGTTCTACTGTTATAGAGGGTCTAGCGATCTGTTCAGTAGGCTGAACAGCGGTCTAATCAGTAGTTTAATCAGCGCTTATCCCTTGTAGACCTTCTAAAATAGTGGTCAAGTCGCCTTCTACAGTAGCTTCTATAGGGGGATCGCTAACGCCTGCACTAGGGGTAGTGCTAAGGGGCGTATAGCACTAGAACGGGTTGTCAGCGGTTGACTCCTCGTTATCTAGGTCCTCTAGACAGTCTGGAACGCCTTCTAAGTCGCTGTAATCTTCAGCAGTCTTAGGGGACAACTTAGGGGGTGAGTTAGTGGTGCTAGCAGTAGTAGGGTCGCTAAAGATAGGTGGCTGAAGGGCTGGAATAGCTGATTCTAGGAGCTTTATAGTGGCCGTCTGCTGGATAGCGTGCCTTTTAGGTATATAAACCAGGTAGGTCTTAGTGCTCAAGGTCGCTATAATGCATCCCAGTTCAGCCCTTTCCGCTAACTTATAGGCCTTGACCCTTTGTTTATGCGGTATAGTGACCAGACACCTAGAGCCTATAACCTTATAGCACTTTAGCGAGGGCATATGAGGTGCTGTAGCGGGTTCCAGCTCATCCTGTAATAGCTGATAGGGGGTTAAGTCCCTATTAGTGACCGCTGTACGGTTCACTAAGTCCACTATAGGTGCTATAGCATAGCACCAGAGGTATAGCAGTAGGCCAGAGGCCTATAGGGTAGTTCGTAAGCGGTCGAGGATTACCCTAATAGAGCATTCTACTAGGCCGTTCTGTTCGTGTGTATAGGGGCTAAAGGTACTAAAACCGATACCTTTAGCACCTAACCAGTCCCCTGTAAGGCTATTATCGACTTCAGTGCCAGAGTCGAAGTAAAAGTGCGCTAAATAGCGGTTATAGCAGTTATTAAACCCCCTAAAACACCCCTTTATAGCGGAGTATACAGTGGGTGCTAACTTGTCCTTCAGCAGGTGAACCCATCTGTAGCAAGTCTTCCGGTCCACTAAGATCAGTGAGTAAGGCGTTCGGAAGTGAGGTGAGGGCTTAATAGTCACTAAATCACCCACTATAACCGCTAAAGCAACCGCTGGGTCAGCCACCGGAGGGGTGACTAATCGTCTGACAGCCTTACTCATAGCGCATTTAGCGCAGAAGAAGTCTCGGTCACTAATCGAGTCGAACTTGGGGAGTCCGGTAGTGATTTTAGCGGTCTTCTTCAGAAGGGGTAGGCCTATATAGCCTAGCCAACAGTGCCATAGCATCGCTAATTTTAGAAGCCTAGAAAGTTCGGCTTCAGGGGAAGCATCCGAAGATAGCCTACCTAGATAGGGGCTATCAAGCTAAGCCTCGCTATCTATAGCCTCAAGGTCTACTAATTTATCCCCTATAGCGATGACCGTCTCGCTATCAGAACCAGAAAGGGGGGTGTGAGTCCCCTATAGCGCTTAAAGCAGTAGTCCAAACCCTTCAATAGCATAGCTATTAGCGCTCTAGTTAGGGGTTTAAGGCGTCTTTTTTAGGGAGAGATAAAACCCTAACTGCTAGAAGTTCAGCGTAGCTAGGGCTTTATCTTCGCTATTAAATAACGTAAGTCCCCTAAGGGACCCCCCGGAGAGGTAATGCAACGCCCCTAAAACAATATTTACACTAAATTCTGGGATAAATAGCACCTTCTTTAGGGTAAGGGTACTGTATTTCTGACCAGAACAGTAAACTTTCAGCTTAACAGTGCCTAAACCGCGAGGTGTTAGGGAGCCTCCAGCGGTAATTACAGGGGCCACAGTCCCTGTAAAAGCACTATAGCCACTAAACCAGCTGAGATTGTTGCAGATATAGCAGGTGCTGCCGGTATCGTACAGCCAAGGGGCCTAAGCCGCTGGTTTAGCCGCTATACTATCAACTAATTGCAACAAATTAGGGAGCAGTTCAGCGGGCTAAGTAGTAATCATATTAGCGGTCCACTGGGGTGGATTGTACTGGACTTGGAAGGTGGACTGGGTGCCAGTGTTACCGCTATTGGTAGGTATTTCAGTGGTATTGTTAGGTAGTTTGTGGCCACCTCGTCCCCTATAGCCACCACGCCGCCCTCTAGAGTTACCCCTGGAGGGTGTCGAAGGCTGGTTTACAGCGTGATTAGCGCCCTGGGTAGGGGCTTGTCAGACTGTTGGGTAGGCTTTCGGTGGTTCCGTTTATCTTGTAGGGCGTCTGCTATAAGGGTTTCCACTGGAAGTACAGCAGGTATAGCGCCAAGATTAGCGCTATAAGATGCCCTAAGGGTTCTGAGAGTCTGGCGTATTTGGTTGGTCTAGGACGCACAGTCCTTCTCAAGGGCCCTAAGATAATTGTTGCAGCAATCGATAGGCTCGATTTTAGCACCCTTCTCAGCTAATTTGGCTACTGTAGCGTTGAATTTAGCATTGAAGGTGCTAAGATCAGTGCCTATAGTGTACTTCAGGCTGTAAAAGACCTAGATTAGGCGGTCCCTTTTAAGCTCATCGTTAGGCTTATACAAGGTAGTTAGCATCTGAAAGGCCGCTATAGGGTCGTTGTGGTAGCTAATATTGCCCCGTGGGATTAGCCCACAGCTGTCTCATAGCAGGAGTAGCACTATAGCCTGGTCAGGGTCGCTATAGGCTCTAAGTACAGAGGGGTCTTCAGTGAAGGTAGGTAGGCCGATAGCCCTAAACGAGATGTTTAGGCCCTGTAACCAGAGGTTATAGTTGCTTTGCCCCTGTAACTGCTGGTCAGCAGCGAAGGTGTTGATCTTTTTAGCTATCTCACGCCCAACTTGCCCCTGAAGGATAGTTGGGTTAGTGAGGGAAGCTATCGGTTTAGTGGATCGCTCAGCGGACTGGCTAGCGCTAGCTACAGCTGGTGTAGCAGGCGTAGTAGTGAAAGGGGTAGCCGAGAGTTGAGTGCTAAGGGTGGCAACAGCGTTCGTCAGGTTGGTTATAGCGGTCTGTAGGTCTTGAGTGGTGTGCTGAAGACCTTGAAGGCTGCTATTGACGTTGGTAAACTGGTCGTTGAAGTGCTGAAATTGCTCGCCATAGTTGCTGACAAGCGTATTAGCGGTCTCGATCAGGGCTCTGACAGTCCCTTTAGTGAGGTTGTTAGGGTCCAAGTTGGGGCGTTCCATAGTGGGCAAAGGAGAGCGTCAGCGGTATGCTTAGCTAATAAGACAGGGGGTGAAAGAGGGCTAAATCAGGGGTTTAACGCCCTAATTAGTGCCAGAAGATGAGTGCTGGGAAGGCCACGAAGTGCCTGGCGTCGGAGGTAGGTAGGGGGGTAAAGGCCACTGGTCTTGCTGAAAAACAGCGCTGGAGAGACACTGGCAGTGAGAATGCCGGGCTTATAACCTGTAGAAAGGTAGTGCACTGTAGGGCATACGGTAGCGGGGCTACAGAAGGTCCTACAGGGGGCACAGACTAGCTACAGCGGAAGGTAACGGATCTCAACAGTACTGGAAGCAAAGACTATAGCGGGTAGGTCGCTATAGGGCAAGGGGTAGCAGTGGCAGTCAAAGGATTGAGTTGCTTAATTATTAGGTAGCTAAACAAAGGGAAATTCCAGTGGCTATATAGCCAGAGGGACAGTAGATTTAGTGCTAATAGCACTAAGTCTACACTGTAGTTACTAGCTAAATACAGAAGAGATTGACCTGGCT